>JAMLFT010002538.1:0-25082 GCA_026544285.1 Pachyrhizus erosus | reverse complement strand
ATTTATTTTTGAATGAATAAATAATTATTCAAAACTTAATGTATTTATTACTTAATATTTATTAAAGACAAAATTAACTAACATCAATTAGAATATATTTATTATTTTTTTAATTTTTTATTTTGATGAGCCAACTCATCAACCTAAGTGTAAAACAAGGTAGGTTAAGTTTCCAACCCACTTTTCCTATGTAGAATGTGGTAGCGCAAACCCACATATTTTTGGCAAGTCAAGACAAGTTAATCCGTTTTGTTATCCTTAATTTTTTTCTCTATTTTAAAGAGATTGTCAACTTCTTTGGATTCTAGCTTTATAAGAACAAAGTCTCCTCATGTAGGTCATTTATTATTTTCCTTTATGCTTAGAAAGACAAAAATCACTTATTGGTTTTTCAAACCCTAACTTAATCCTTGTTATTAGTTTGAATATACACCTTCTAATGTAAATAATGACACAAACAAATTCTTTCATTTGTGCCCAAATCATTTTTCACTTACCAATAACTTCAATATTTTTTTCACAGATGTTTTAACACTTTTTGGGATTTCAAGATCTAATATAGATTTGTCCACCTATTATCCAAAATATGATTTTCAATTTATTTAGGCAAATAATAAGTTGTAATGACATCCCTAACTTTGGAATGTATATGTGTTTCTTGTTGGATATTGCTTTAGCACAATAATAACCATAACTAATAAAAGAAGAGAGAAAGTTCATAAAATATATACTCTCTTAGTGACTTAAAGGATAGGTGGTGACACATCAAACCTTTGTAATTATGTCTTTTTTATAATGTTCTCCTCAAAATCTAATTATTTGTCTTTTGTAAGGCTTGGATTGCAAAAGCATGATGTCTTTAGAAATATTGTCTTATTTGACAATAGAATTATCTTTTGATTTTTTTTCTAATGTGATTAAATAAGGTGTAAGATGTTGGAATCTTGGATATTAATTATGAGACATGTAACATCCTTTGTTTATACATATACTATTATTTATTATTATTATTGTTTGTTATTTATTATGAATATATGATAGAAACTCTACATATTAATTTGAAAATTTTTAAAGACACAATTCAATTTAGAAACACAAATAATGTCTAGATTTAGTAAATTTTGAAACTCAACCAGAAAATAGAATGATAGTTATTGTTGCTTAGAATGACTAAAATAAATAGTAAAAATAATTTCAAATATAGCAAAAATATATGTTAGGTTTGAAATAATGTTAAAAAGATATATGAGAGATAAAAAATAATTTTTATAATTTTTTTGGATAAAAATCAAATCAAATTATAATGAGCAAATTAAATTAAAATATATAATTACAAAATAATTACCAAGTAATTTAATATTTAATAAAATGATATTTTATATAAAGATATATGTTTAGAATGTTATTTTATACTTTTGAAGAAAAAAAATCTTCAAAACTTATGCATCTGATAAAAAATAATTTACATACTTCAAATAAGAATACTAAATAAATTTCAAAATTATGAAAAATTCATGAGAACTACCTTATCAAGTGTACAATAATTCTAAAGTTTTATTTTATAAAATTGAAAACTTTAAAAGTATTATTAAAAATTAAGTATGTAAACAACTTATATAATTATCATGTATAATAAAAATCAAAATTTTCCTCTTATTTGTCTCAAAATTTTATGTCAGCCTTAACAAGTAACAATATGATTCTTTTAAATTATTTAAGAAATAATAAATTAAAGCTAGAATGGATAAACATTGAGTTTTGGATTAAAATAAAACTATTGTTACAATTTTTTACCATCACAACTTAAAGTGACAAGTGTTACCAATAATGTGATTAAAAGATAAAAAAAATTTCCTTCTCCCTTAAACCAAAATTGACATCCCTTCTTACTACCTCTATCTTTAATTTTCCTTCTCTCAAAAACTAAGGATGTGAGATTTTAAAAGTATGTTTGAAAATAAAATCAATTTGGAGTCATGTTTAGTTGCCTCGCAAGAGTATGTTTGAAAATAAATTTTTGCCTTGAGATATAAGTTTGAAGAAGCATGACTTGGGATACTTTTGCAAACTTAGTTTTCAAACTGAAATCCAAACATGCACTAAGTTTGTTAAGCAATTTAGAGCTCTCATTACCTAAGCTCACTCGAAGGCTCCATTCCAAGCAATCTAGTGAGCTCAGCCCTTCTCTTTTGACCTATTTGATTCAACTAAAACAAAAAGATAAGGCAAAGGCTTCAATTTCATTTGTTGGTCATGAAATGGGTCAAGGGTCAATAGAAATCCCTTAATCTCTCTTTGATTTCAAATTTCTACGGTTGAAATTCAAGAAAATAGAATTTACACAATTTTGTGTTATTGACATTATTGTATGTTTTTTTATATTTTAATTAGGCTTAAATGGAATTATAATTGTGCTAGATAAGTTGAGAATGACTTTTGAATGGTTGTGTATACTATGCATGATTGAATAAAAAAAAATTCTTGGTTATGGTTTGTTAAGCTCACAAGTTGAAAAGAAAAAAAAGAAAAAAAGGAAAATTGATTTGACTCTTCCATGTGTATTATGCATATGGATGATATTATGATTATTTGTGGGATGAAAACTTCATAATTGATTAGTAAAAATTAAATTATGCTTGATTTTTTTCTTGAATTTCACAACTATTTGTATAATGGTATATATTTGACCAAGGCATTACTAAGGAAGGATTTGTAATGTTACTTTAATAAAAAAAATTAAAAATTGAAATTTTTGTTTTATTTAAATATGATAAAATGGATTTGAATTGGAAAAGAAAAAGAATTGATTAATGACGAGCATGAAATGCTTCATAGAAGAGTCCTAGCAATACTCTCTTTAACATTTTATAATTAACTAAAATTTATTGAAAATCATAAACTTTTGTGATATCACTACTCATTTAACAAGTCTTTCTCTTGACTTAGAAATAAAAATACTAACATTTGTAACTTTTAATAAATTTATGATTTTTATTAAGTTTGATTTTTAATAAATTTCACCAAATAATAAAAGAATATTAAAGGAAGTGATATTAATATTCCTTATGCTCGATATATTTAGCCATGTGAGTCACTATAGAAGAAAAATTGAGAATTATACAATTGATTTTGTGGGAAGAGATTGTGAAATAAATTGATTGACAAATTTACCTTTGTTGTCTATTGGTCATGCCTATTAAAAGGTATAAGAAAAAGTACCAAAAAAACAAAGACTCTATTGAATTTTGCAAAGGAATTGTGAAACCTTAGAATATGTGTCTTGTCTTAGCTTACGTCCATGCAACATATGCATTATGAGAAATTTGAATAGTTGGCCTTTTATAAACCTCAAATGTATAAGCATTACATTGCTTGAGTGGAGGATTATGTTCAATATAACTTTGTATAATTTTTTTTTTAAAAAAAGCAGGAATAATTTTATGCCCTCAAGATAATGAAAGTCTAATGTTAACATTACTTGAGTGAGATTCTTGGTTAATGATATTCTTAGGATGTGAGGAACAAATAAAAGGACAAACATTTATGTTACAAAATATCATTTAAGTTTGTACTTTAGTCCATGGTTATTGAATTGAGATTCAAATTGTGAATCAAAATAACTATTTTATAAATTATAAATCACATTGTGTTATGAATCGTAAGATACAAGATCAATAAAATACATAACATAGTTTATGCTTTAGTCCATGGTTATTAAATTGAGATTCAAATCATCAATCGAAATAGTTATTTTATGAATTATAAATCATATTGTATTTGAATCATAAGATAAATGTCAATAAAATACATAACATTTAAGTAAAAATAAGTAACATACCCAAATAAAAAAAATACTATTTCCTACTTCCTACACCCTAGTTTTATACTCTCATTCATCATCTGTGAGATCTGTGAGATCAATGTCACATAATTCATCCTCTTCCTCTACATTTCAAATTATATCTTCAATTTCATTCTCAACTTATATTATGATAGATTTTTCCTTCTTATCTGTCTTGGCATCTAAGTTTCTTGGACCTATTAAAGAAAAAAAAAAACTTAATAAGCATCATAACATAATATTATAGTTAAGTGTTACAAGTTTTAAAGTAAGTTAAACAAGTACCTCTCTTCCATTTCTTGCTTGAATTTCCTTCCTCAAGAGTAAAAGACCTATGTATATTTTGTCCATGAAGCATCAATTGGTAAGCAAGGACAAAAATAGGCTAGATATAACTTTTCTTTGTTTGAGTCTATCTATGGTTAAAAATGTATGACATAAGTCTAATTTGTTTATCTATCATAAATTTTTTTTGGAACTCTTAAATAACCTACATAAAAGTTTAGCCTAACTTGCAAGCTTGTTTAAGGGCCTATTTTGTGATATAATATTCATGATAACTTATTTAAAAACAAATTTAGCAATAAGACCTCTAAATAAAACATAAATTTATCTTTCAATAAACTTAAAATTTTGAATTTATTTAGATTAACATATTTGATATTTAAAAAGATAAATAAATATAACGTTTATTATCTTTGTTAATCCCTAAACTTTTTCTTTATTAGTTTTAGTCCATTAAATTTTTTTCATCCTTATTTTCAATAATGTTTATTAAATTATCTTATTTGAAGATCAATGGTTGTGATCTTTCCGTTATTCTTTCCCATCCTTTTTCTCTCCTTTTTTCCCATCATATCTTTTTTTTTTTCTTTTTCTTTTCTTCTTCTATTATTTTCTATTCATTCTTAGCTTGTCCTTGATCCCTTCTTTTTTGCTACTAAATCAACATGTGTTGTGAAACTCTAACCATGCAACCATGATTAGTGTT
Source organism: Pachyrhizus erosus (assembly GCA_026544285.1). NCBI lineage: Eukaryota > Viridiplantae > Streptophyta > Magnoliopsida > Fabales > Fabaceae > Pachyrhizus > Pachyrhizus erosus. The sequence goes on along the minus strand of JAMLFT010002538.1, from coordinate 20,250 downwards.
GCAGACCAGGACTTCCCCTACAACACCCACAACCTCTACATCACTTTCCATCGTTGGCCTAGTCAGTAATTGGCAACCCAACACTTGTTGCAACATGTAAAACATTGTCAACACCCTTTAACTCTGCATCGATCAACATTGCTCATCCATTTGTAAGAGCATAAGAACAAAGATGGTGATGGTGCATGGTGGTATCATTGTCGAATGACCATCAATGATCACGAGGTAGGAAAGAAAAATGAAATAGAAAAAAAAACAAAATAGGAGAAAATAGAAAAAAAAAATGTGGAAAGCCAAAAAAAAGTTTATACAACAATGCAAAATGATTAATATAAAGAAGAAAAGAAATGAAACACCAACGTCAAAAATTAACTACATTAACAACACACAGTTTACGACAAAGGTAAGTTAATAATATATGTGTGTAAAAAAGATTGTGTTAATGTTTTTTTACTCCATTGTAGCTTTTAGGTTAACTTAATTTTGGACAATTAAAACAAGACTCATAGTTTATTAATTTTTAACCAAAAGAACAAATATTAATTTATAAAACCTTTCTTCTTATTTCTTGCAAAATTATGGATGATTCTTTAAATTTTGATCTTAATCTTTGGTTTGTATGTTTATTCTTCAAGAGGATGAAGAACAAGCAATGAAAAAAAAAATATGACAAGAAAAAGGAAAAACTCAAAAAAAAAAATCACAAATATTAATCTTTAGATAAAATAATTGGATTTGAAAGACATGTTATACTCTTCTATCATCAAGTTTGAAAATCAAAAGTTGCATAATGAACTAATAAGATTGCAACAATATGATTGACAAAAAAAAAGAAATAAAAATTCTAAAAACAAAAGTGCTTAATACTGCTACATTCATTTTTTTCATAAATGACAAAATTAGAAGATCCTTGATTCTCGACTTTTGAAAAATATTGATATCGTGGTTTCAAAATTGAATATAAGCACCCATCTTAAATCTAAATTCAAATGTTTCCATTTTAAACTTGAATGTTTACATCTCAATTAAGTAAAAAAAAAACATTACAAAAAATGCTAACTAAAATGCAATTTTGCAAAATACGGTTATGTTCGTTTGCAACTACAACCCATGAGCTAGAATCATGCAAAATTGCCCAAAATCACAATTCCACCGTTTCATAAATGATTCACACATGAAACACATGATTCAAGGTTCAAAATTATTCATTGCTTTTGTATCATAAAGGTCCCACTTTTATTTTGAATTTTGTGCATATGTACAATACATGCAATAATAACTACCATGTTATACTCTTCTTATGAATGATTTATCAAATTACATTACAATCATGCTTTCTCGTCACTAGCTACAAGAGGCAAAAGATGACTTTTTGAAAGTTTAATAAGAATAATATTGTAAAACTAGAACTAGTGATTAACCCACTCAGAATGATAGGTTAATGACTCATTGGTTGGACTAATGAATCACCAATTATTTTATAAGTAGTTATGAGTGTGTGCAATCATTATATTTAACAAAGAATATCTTGACTTAATGGTTAAATGCTTGTTTAACATTTACTCACTTGAGAAAAGCAAACCTAAAGTAATAGGAGCAAGCTTTGGAATGTATGTAGCTTGCAAATTGAAAACAAAAAGTAGACAAAAAATGGGTCACACAGTTCATACAATTTGATATCTACCTGTTCGATTAAGTTTGAAGCCAGATTAATGACATTATTTTCAAGTTAAACATGTCCTACCAATGAGTCAATGAATTTGACCATAGGTTCGATTCTTAATCCAACCAAATCAACCATGTCCAAATTTTAAAACTTTAGATAAAGACATTGATGGATTATTTGCAGTTGGATTTACAAGAGCTTTGGAAAATTACTCCTTTCCCACCAAGAGCTTTAGGCCATATGTCATGGTTTACAATATATCCAATGGTTTTGTCAACATGTGTTGAAAGCAATTCTTAAGCAGTGATTAGATTAATAGAAGCACCAATAAAAATTGGTCAAGTTGATAAAAATCAAACTCATCCACAAAGACACGAGTTCAAATCTCACTACAGATGTTAAGAACTTGACGAATAATTTATAAGCAACACTATTAACACTTGCCCTAACCTTGGCGAGCTCCAAAACAAAATAATTACAAAACGTACCATCCTAACTTTCCCTTGATCGTAAATATTAGAAATGTTGCTTATCAAGCTCACCAAATATACAGAGGTCAATTCGGTGATGGATGCATTAGCTAAGCATGGTCTTTCACTAGATACTGGAATTTGAATTGAATTTCCCCTAGCTTTTCTTTGTATGCCTATGCTTTCTAATAGCTCAGCAACTTTTTACTAGAATTTTGTTTTCTGTTTTGGCCTTTAGGTCCTTCCTTCAATTAAAAAGGCAAAACTAAGCTATAACCAAACTGTTCACGTTTCCCACCAAAAGACCATACAGTGTCTATTAACAATACCAAATTTATACCGGACAACAAAATAACAGCTTGATCGGGAGGGGGTTGCAATGTAGTGTGGAACAAACGTTCATTCCTATAACTCCCAACCCCCCTCAGAAACTCATTTACAATTGCTAAACCAAAATTTGCCAGAAGCATGCCAATGCCTCCATGAACGAGTCAATCCCAGTTTCTGCGAGTTTAAGATTCAAAACAGATTAAAGTTTGAAAACCCATTAGAAAATTCCTAGGATGCAAGCTTCGGATCAAAACACAGTTCTCAAAATTCAAAAATCATGAGAAAAAATAAAAATAAACACCAAATCTAGATCCAGAAATGGACCCTGTCCTCCCATTCACTGTAGCCTTTTAGTATTTTTTTTTATAAACTTTAAAAACAAATTCTTGCATAACTTTTCTCATTATTTTTTTAAAAAAACTTCTTTTCTAACATGAGAAAAAAAAACACACTGAAACTACTTTTTTTGGAGGTTACCTAAAGTTATCTAGTTATAATAAATTTTCTAAAAGAAAATGCTTAATCGAACAAACCTAATTCACTTAAAATAGCCAACTATCAGCTATGTATAAAATGTTAGTATTGTAAATAATCTCACTTTAGTGTATAAACAACATCCAAGATCACAAAATTTTGAAAAATAAAAAAATAACTTCACTAATCAGTGTTAAGGAGAGAAATTGATAAGTTTAAGTAACAAACAAAACGTGGTTGATGAGAGAAATATGAGACCAGTACAAATTCATTACTAGAAGCAGAAAACTTACAACTTCATTAGTTCCAGAAACCAAAAGTCAAAAGCATCAGTCAAAAGATATGGTTGCTGCAAAAGTGATATCAATCAAAACAACATCCAGCACTGTAAAACTAAAGAAACAGAAGATGCAAGGACGGAAAACTTTCTTTGAAGGAGAGCTTACCAACAAAAAACTGTATGTGGTCAATGGACTTCAGTTAAATTTTAGACTTCAGCTTAGCATTGAGTTTACTCAACTGCTCCCCTTGTTGCTTATAGAATAAAAACATGCTAAAAAATCAACGTGCAATAAATAAATAGAAATGAAAGTGCTTTGTGACACATTACTCAAAAATTAAATACCTGATATAACATTCTCCATGATTTGTTTGCTCTTTCTTGCAGTAAGCACCACTCTATGCCCATATCATATTCAATATTGTTGGGCTGAGAACAATGTGAAGTAGACACAGCATCTTTCTGTACAACCAAAATCATATTGACAAATAAATGAAAATGAACCAACTAACGTTTCAAAAATTAGGCCACAAATATGAACAAAAAAGATGAATCCAGTACCATCCCTCGTTGCATTTGCATCATTCTAAGTTGATCGACAGCATGATGACCATAAAATGTTGGCTTCTTTTTTGGAAAGCAAGGAACTGTAAAGCTTCCAACAAGGGGTCTACCAAGTGATAAAATTAGATGCTTATAAGTAGAACATTGTTAGATCATATATATTTACTAAAACTTTTAAGCTGATAAAGTAATTTTACCATTCAGCATCTAATCAACATAACAAATTGGTGTATATAACATCCAAACTTAATTTACTATTAAGGTGTCAGTTTTGCAAGCGTAGTTAAAGTGTGCTTCTTTTCCAATGTTTTGAAAATCAAGATCTTACATGGATTGGGATTGGGATTGGGAGGGGATGGTGTGAAAGATCGTAAACTAAACAAAATGACATCGGCAAGGAAAATATCTTGTAAATGATAACATTAAACTAAATTTAAACTAAAAAATCATATTCACATATCTACAAGTCATAACTAATAGATCTAAAACAACTCAATCAGTTGCACAAAATACAAAACACAACTAATTCATAATCATCTAGCTTAGATCACAAGGAAAGAAAGTAAAAAAATCGAAGTATGAAATCCTGTAAATAAGAGAATTAGGAAATAAAACAAAGTTAGGAAATAATTGAGGTGGGCTTTGAAAAGAAAAAAACACAAACAAATGAAAGTAAAAAAATCAGTCAGAATTTCTGAATCATATAGAGATGCATATTACATAGAATAAGAGAGGCATCTCAACAGAAGAACAGAGAAGCAAGGCCGAACCCAGCATATAGAGATGAACTGCAGTAGTGCAAGGCACACCTGGGCAGCGGTGAAATGCGAGGCACAAGTTAAAGTTGTCATGAGGGCAGTTGTATTGACTATCCCTGAACCCAAGAATGCATGAAAAAGCAGTTGCAATGAAAGGGAGGACAGGAAGTGTGAAATGGGTCATAATAGAACATTTTACAGCATGTGAAATGGATTGGATGGGTCAGCAAACAGGTTTCGTTTCAAACTCAATACACAAGAAGATTGATATGATGCAGATAGTGCTATCTAGGAAGAGGAAGATCATGATTTGAAAGAATCTTTGTAAAAAACCGATCCTGCACAAGATTCGGTGCGAAAATAGCAAAATTGTGTGATCCTATAATAGAGTTGAGAGAAAACGAAATGAGAAAAGCTACACTGATATTGCAAGCTCAGTATTTATGGAGAGACATAATAGCTATCATAAAACTAACTACTAACTAATCCCCCCCCCCAAAAAAAAAGCTCAAGTGGGTGAGAAGTACTCAAAAATTTGAGCTTGAACCTAAGTTGAAGAAAACGAGTAGAAGACATTGGTTTGGTGAGCAAGTCAACCTACAAAGAGCAAGTCAATTTCCACGTGCTTAACACGCCCTTGTAAAACAAGATTATGCGCCTAGGCAACTGCACTCTAATTGTCATGAAACACCACAAGAGAAGCATATTTGACACCAAGTTCTTGTAAGAGAGTTTGAACACCAACTTAGCTATAACGAGCAATGCTGCGATATTCGGCTTTTGTGCTGCAGCAAGCAACAACTGGTTGCTTATGAGACCACCAAAATACAAGATTGAAGCCAAAATAGATAGCATTACCAAAAGTAGACCTATGACCATTAGGACAGCAGCCCAATCATCATCACAGAATGCCAGGAGAGGAAAAGGCTGATGTAGAGAAGCAGGCAAGAAGAGGAGACTCAAGTTCAATGTACCTTTTAAGGTATCTTAGAATCCTCTTGACAGCTACCCAATGAGACTCAAGAGGAGCCGCCGTGAACTGAGACTTTGTTGACCCCAACTATAAATCTGTACAAGGATGGATCAGGAAGAAAATAAGAACCAGATTTGGATAACTTGGTACCTGAGATCATTAGAGTGGAGATGGATTTAGCATCAAGCATGGTAGTCTTGCCTAGGAGATCCCAAATGTAGTTACTCTGAGTCAACAACAGAGGACCATTGGACTGGTGATGAACCTCAAAGCCCAAAAAGTAATCAAGAGCACCCAATTGCTTTAGACTAAAAATAGAAACTTAGTAATAATACCATCAACATACACCAAGAGATAAACAACATCACATATGACCCTAGCTGCTTATGAGGACTTTCTCTGTTGGCATGAAAGTCGCCAGAACCCTGGCACTACTACTTCAGTGACACACATTGGTAAATCTATTACTTGCCTCTCTTAATCTCCTTCCTTGGGTAATTGACGTTTGTACATCTGACCATATATCTGGTAATCATTATCTTTTCCCTTCCAGTTCTACCATTGGTTGTTTCCCCTCCATCACCTCTACCAATGGTTCCCATACACAAGCTTTGGGCATTGGCACCACGCATCCTTTGGCATCTCTTACTGTTGAATTTGTTCTTTATGTACCTCCAATTTACTATCTGTCATTCGTTTCACCCAATCCCATGATTTTGTTGTCACCTTTACTAAAAATATTGTTACCCTACAGAAACGGATCCCGGGACAAATGATTGGCATCAAATGAGTCACATGGCCTATACAATTACCTTGCATCGCCCCCAATGGGTGCATTTGTCATCTCACTGTTGATGATTCATGCTCAACCTACATTGTAAGTCATGTCAGTTAAGAAAACACATTGTGAATCATTCCCTGACATAGTCAATAAAAGAGTTGTGTCTCCCATTTTCTTAATTCACTCCGCTGATGTCTGAGGTCTTTCTCATATTGTTACATCAACAGGATTTAAATATTTTGTAACTTTTATTGATGATTTTTCTCGTTGTACTAGGGTCAGGTTAATGAAAAGCAGGTCTGAGTAGTTTTCCATCTTCGAAAAATTTTATAATGAAATAAAAACACAATTTGGTATTCCTATTTGCTTTTTTCAAAATGATAATGCTCGTCAATACTTGTCTCAACAATTTTTACAATTCAGGTATCTGAAAGGTTTCTTCATCAAACATATTGTCCCCATACCTCTCAACAAAATTGGGTGGCGAAGCGCAAGAATCGACATCTCATCAAGACTACTCAGACCCTTCTTATTCAAAGTCATGTTCCTCACGTTTTTGGGGTAATGTTTTCACAGCCTACTACCTTATTAATCGTATGTTGTCACTTGTCCTCAACAATCAGGTTCCCTACTTTGTCCTTTTTCCATAGTTTCCCCATTTTCACTCTTCCCCCTCAGTTCTTTGGTTCCCAATGCTTTGTTCACAATCTAACACTTGGTTGTCACAAGCTCTCACCTCAATCCTTCAAATGTGCCTTCTAAGGTTATCATCACTCTCAAAAAGGCTAACACTGTTTTTTCCCTTGAAGTTAATAAGTACTTCATCTCCACTAATTTTTCCTTTTTTGAGTTTATCCCTTATGTTGAAAATAAAGAAATGAAGTTTTTAGCATATTATCTTTGATTTAAAGGTAACTATATCTCCTATAATTTAATGTAATCAATCTTTTTCTATTTATATAAACATTCATCCTGTGGTGTATAAATGCACAGTTTCAGCACCATATCTCTTTGTTTTTTCACTTTTAACACCTTATTTTGAGTCTGCCACCTCTACATTTGATCTATGAAGTTCAGCCCCACTTAGTACCCTTGTTCATCTTCCTCTTTCATCACCAGATGGCTCTGCATTAACTCAGGATGATCCATTGTCGGCTACACAACCTTTTTAAGTACCAAGGGTCATCCCAAACTCTTCCTTGACATCATCTCCTGTACTAGATCTGAACCTGGCTTCTAACCTTCAGTGGCTGATTTGGTTTACGTAAAGGTATTCGTATTATTCATAATCCTTCACCACATTATGTCAACCTTTAGTTACCATAGTCTTTCTCCATTACACTATACTTGTCTATTGTGTTTGTACCCAATTTTTTCTGGGTGAAGCATTATCACAACCGAAATAGAGACAAGCAATGATTGACATAGAGAAATTGAGCAATCATTCTATAATCGAAACCCCTATGTTCAGCCTCAGAACATAGTTGCATATCTCTAAACAACCTTACAAAGGACCACATCTCATAAAAACATCCAATTCAACAATGGAAGCAAAAAAAAAAAACCATTAATAGAGTTAAAAGGGAAAAGAACACACACATAAGTACATGTGCTCACATTGATTTGACTCTTCTAAAGTGAGAGATTCCCTTTAGAGAGCAATTGGAGAGTTGTAGCCATATTGGATAAAAATCATCAATTAAGATTATATGATTAAATGCATGCACAAATGTATAATACAATATGCGGATTAAATCTCAACCATAGATTTTATAATTGAAGGCTATAACTCCTCAAGTAAGAAGACTCTTTTTAAAGAGGGGCAAATTTGACTGTTAAATCTTACCATGAATGACTAAAGTTAAAACAAAGTCACTAATGAATAAAAATCTCATTTTTCAACAATATATACACACACTCTCACAAAGATGAATCCATGCTATTTTACAATGTAGTTATCATGCTACATGGAGTGAGTACATACCGCCCATTTGACATTAAGAAACAGCCCTCGTCTAATTTTCTAACAATTGACTCTGCTGCTTCACTTGTTTTAAATATAACAAAAGCTTGACCTATATTATAAATAAAATATTACATCATTGTCACATCCAAAGCTCATGTAGGGGTTTAAAAAGCTTTTAAAAAAAGGTTGAACAAAGACTAGTTCTAACCAGAATGAGGGCTAGAGTGGGCAGTTTTCTGGATCACCTTTGCAGTGCAACTTTCTTTAAAGCCAGTCCAAATAATATTCTGATATTTAGAACAATATGTCAACCATATTAGTGCACAAGCAGCATATTAATGTTAACATAAACAACAAACTAGATGGAAACATTAATTGACACCCAGAAAACTGTAAAATCTAACGCCTGTTATTTTGCTTCCAACATGGTGGCAACCATAGCCTGTCATACTGTAACACATATATGGCACTATTGAATATCAAGAAATAAATCATATCATGATTGTAATAAATATAACATATTGGCACATTATCTTTGATTTAGAAAAAACAATATATCCTCTAATTAATTGTAATTATTTCCTTAAGCCTATATAAACTCATATTCGTGATGTATTTAGACACAGTTTTTTGTCAATGTATTTCTATATTTTCTTTATCTACAACATGGTATCTAGAGTCTTAAAAATTGTGTTTGACAGATGAACCTACCATCCTTGAAGATAAATTTATTTTTCTTGTGAATTGTGTTTCTTCTCCAGACCGCTTCCTTATGCGCTAGTCTATCTCCAGCAACCCTATTCCTGATTTTTGACAAGTTTTTTGACCAATGCCATTCTTGCCGACAACATTTTTGACTACTAACCCCATCATTTGAAGTGCATTTCACCGATCTACTCAGCGCTTGAAGTCGCAATTTCAGCCGCTCATCCACACGTTCTCATGTGAGTATTCTTTATCTACTGAACAGAGATAGCCACTAGCACGTGGCTTCGCGTCTGACAACAATTGGCCTCCAACTGCCTTGTATGCTAGTCGCCACCTCCTTACAACCTTAACCCTACAATTCCAACTCGATTTGATCTGGTTTGGTTCCATATCTACTTTTCTTTCTCTCTCTTCTCTTTGTTTGCAAGTTCTATTTGTTGATTCCCATGGCTTCCAATACTAGTGTTGCACCCAAGACAAATTCTCCCATTTTCTCCAACCTTCCGTTGACTATTGAGAAGATGGATCGATCGAACTACTCCACTTGGGCATCTGAGATCAGTTTACGACTTAGTAGGTTGGGTTACAAATTCCATCTCACCATGACTATTGATTCCACACTTACGGATAAACATGAACAATGGTAGAAAATTGATGCTCAATTATGTAACATTATCAAATCTACTATTCATACCTCTCTTAAATAGATTTTTCATCCCCATGAAACATGTGAATTGGTTTGGAATGAGACACAATCACTCTACATAAATGATACTCAACGAATTGGTTAGTGTTTGTGAAGACTTGGTGACTTTCCTTATTCCTCGACAATTTGATGGTCCTATGTCTGCCTATCTTGGTTATGTCCATGCAACCGTTCATGAATTAATGAATTTCTTCCTCCTATCGCCTCTACTTCTGTCGAGGCAAAGGAGTTGGAGAATCATAGCACCTTTTTTATGACCATTGCTATGTATGGTTTTCCATCTAAAAAACTCTGCTACTCATGATCAAATATGTGGCCCCGACGATGGAATCTACTTCCTCTACGCTTCTTCGAATTTCATTGAGACCCTTGCTCTTTTCATAGGGGATACATTTGCACTTGCATCTCAGTATAATAATTCTAGGGGCTCTTACACTAAATCATCTTGATCCAAAAGTCATATAAGTGAGATCATTGCCATCGGAATGGTTATACCATTGACTGTTGCTGAAAGTTACATGGTAAATCGCTTCACCCAACCAATGTAAGATAGACACCCTTTGTTGATTTTCCTATGACCACCTTTCGCCTATTGATCAGCCCCATAAGACTCCAACTACCTACGAGGACTTTCTATGTAAATGACATCATTATCACAAACAATGATCAGGATGGCATCTATCTTATAATAGTCTACATAAATGACATTATCATAAGTAGTGATCACGAAGACATTATTCATCTGAAGCAATACTTAGCTCGTCAATTTCAAACCAAAGACCTTGGTAATCTTCAGTATTTTCTTGGTATCAAAGTTGCTCAATCAAAAGATGGTTTGGTCATTTCACATAAGAAATTTGCCCTAGACATTTATGAAGAAATTGACCTATTAAATGTTAAGCCAATGGACACACCTATGGATTTGAGAGTCCAATTATTACCAAATCAAGAGAAGCTTTTCTCATATCCTAGAAGATATACGAGGTAGCTTAGAAACCTAAACTATCTCATTGTAATACATCCAGACATTGCATTTGTAGTAAGTGTAGTAAGTCAATTTCTAAACTCACCTTGCCAAAATCATTGGGCCACAATCATTTGTATCCTGAAATATATGTAGAATCCTCCTGGCAAAGGTCTTATTTAAGAAAATTGGAGACCTACCCAAATTTTGGATGTTCTAATGCTAACTAGGCTAGCTAACCCAGTGATACACATTCCAAATCAAGATATTGTGTTTTAGTCAGTGGCAACGGGGTATCTTGAAAAGGAAAGATGTAGAACGTTGTAGCAAGATCAAGTGTTGAAGCAGAATACAAGGTCGTGACTTTAGTAACATGTGAGTTTATATGGCTAAAGAAACTATTCAAATTTGAGGAGAATTCACAAATGATTCTCAAATGTAACAATCGAACAGTCTTACATATTGCTTCTAATCCTATCTTCCATGAAAGGACCAAGCAAATTGAGGTTGATTGAAGATAACACTACGAGCTTCATTAACTGTAGTGAAAAGTTGGCATATATTTTCACCCAAGTCCATAAGGGAACCAAGGATAAGTCATATTTGTAGCAAGCTTAGCACATATGACTTATATGCTCTAGCTTGAAAGAGAGTGTTGAATATCAAGAAATAAATCATATCACGATTGTAAATATAGTATATTGGCACATTATTTTTTATGATTTGACGGTCAAATTGTTACGTAATCAAGGGGAGCCTTTCTTAGATCCTGGGAGATACAAGAGGTTGGTCGAGAAGCTAAACTATCTCACTATCACACGTCCAAACATTGCATTTGCAGTGAGTGTAGCAATTCAATTTTTAAACTCACCTTGCCAAGAACATTAGGACGCAGTTATTCATATCCTAAAATATATTCAGAATGCTCCTTGCAAATGTCTCATTTATGAAGATTGGGGACATACCCAAGTTTTTGGATATTCTGATGCTAACTAGGCTCGCTTTCCTAGTGATAGACATTCTACATCGGGAAATTGTGGTTTAGTCGGTGGCAACTTGGTATCTTGAAGAGGCAAGAAGCAAAATGTCGTAGCAAGATCAAGTGTTAAAGCAAAATATAAGGTCATGGATGTAATAAGTTCTAAACTTATATGGCTAAAACAGCTGCTCAAAGAACTCAAATTTAAGGAGAATTCACAAATGTGACAATCAAGCAGTCTTATATATTGCTTCTAATCCTATCTTCCATGAAAGGATCAAGCACATTGAAGTTAATTATCATTTCATAAGAGAAAAAATTGAGTTTGAAGATAGTACTACAAACTTCATCAACTATAGTGAAAAATTGACAAATATTTTTACCAAGTCCCTAAGGGGACAAAGGATTACTCATATGTGTAGCAAGTTAAGTACATGAGTTGTATGCTCTAGCTTGAGAAAGAGTGTTGAATATCAAGAAATAAATCATATCATGATTGTAATAAATATAGTATATTGGCACATTATGTTTGATTTAAAGGAAACCATATATCCTCTAATTAATTGTAATTATTTTCTTAAGTCTATATAAACTCATAATAGTGGTATATTCAGACACATGACTTTCAATCAATGTATTTCTCTATTTTCTTTATCTTTACCAAACACCTTGTTGAAAAATTGTCATGCCATTCTGCCACGGCACAACCATAATCTTTAATTATTTGACAACATTGTAAAAAACCATGAAGGAAAGAATAAAAAAATACTAAGAACGCCAGTCTCTTTAAAGATCCACCAAAGGCAACCCCCATGTAAAGACCTTTGGTAACACCCTAAAAAGAACCTAAGACAACAACTTTCAAATGAACTCCAAAAGCAACATTTGACAAGTGAAAATTCTATGTGCCAACACCTCTAAAAATTAACAAGCAAGAAAACCTTGGGTGAAAATCCAATCTTCACCAACAACACAACAAATTATTCCATTGAAAGGAAATAGCCAAGCAATGCAAAAACAAATGCAAAACATTTTCATAACTCAATTTGCACATGATAATCAAGAGATGAAGCAGTTATCGGTCTTCCAATTTGATGGAAATAATTGGTATTAATGCACTTTACCACAGCAGTTCAAATAAAAGATATTACTACCCATCCTCTTAAGATTTTCTTTTACCTCTCATCCTATTGGAATTCTAGTCCTTCTATGTTACAAGTCAACCCTTGTCCTTTATTGAAAAGATCATATTCTATTCCAAATCAAATACAATCTAGAAAGAATTACAAGTAAGCACTAATTCATGGATTTAAATCGCAGATTAACCATTCCACAACAGAATTAAACAAATCAAACAGTTCTTTTATGGGATGTTGGATTTGTTTTCTAGTTCTCCATGTAATCCATAAATTTGATATGCTTATTACCTGTACCTCTGATGAAGATAATGATGGATCCAAGTTGTGAAGTAGCACAAGCTTTCCTTGCTCGTGAACAGTTTTCATTCTTTCTTCCCAAGGCTGAAAATGATACAAAATCATCCATAATGTGTCAAGCTATATTTCACTTTATCTCAGTCAAAAACATCATCAGCCAAAACAGGTAACATCAATGATAGATGCTAAATTCATAACATCCTACAAGTAAATTCAATTAGAGGGATTGAAAGAGATGAAAGAGAAAAAGAACTTACAATTTCCTTAAACCACTTGCGTCTATCCTGTAACAAAGTAGAGAGGGGAAATTACATTAGAACATCAAAGACAAATTACCAAACTACTTGGATTGATGTTGAGACTAAGCGTGCAGCAAGATCAACAAAATAGTGAAAACATTTGACAAAAAGATAAATGCCATTATTTACTAAAAAATATTTAAAAACAACAAAATTGTAAAATCTATTGATTCCTTTTAAAACTTTACAATAGGATTGCCCACTAAACGACAAGCTTGCACCATTTTTGACTAGTTTCTAGTCGCATCCTCCATCTCAAACAACAAAACAAACGACTAAATGCGATGTCATGTTGAGTGAGGGACAAGAAAACATCTCTCACAAAGACTTGATTGATCAACCAAACTGACAACCCAGTTTGGTCCAATTTTCACAACATTTCTAACATGTACTAGCATTTCCAACCTATTCCAGCTTTTCCTACATATTGCCAATGTCCTACACCAATTTCTGAAAATTTTCCAACAAACCTAGCCTAGTCTTGACACAATCAAGCCATATTTTGATAGTTCATACCATTTTCAAATAGGATTAAATGAGATGTCAAGTAAGGGATGAGAAAACATCTATCACAAAGGCATGGTTCCAAATCAACTGATTAGATTGCTAGTTTGGTCCAATTTTGATAACATTGGTTCTAACATATTCCCAACTTAAGCAGTCTTTCCCAATTTTTCCTACATATTCTCAATGCCTAAACCAATTCTTGACAAATTTCCAACAAACCTAGCCAAGTCTTGGCATGCTCAAGCCATTTTTGATAGTTCACACCATGTTCAACATGTTTCTAGTCGCACCCTCCATCTCAAAGAAGACAAAGGATTAAATGAGATGTCAAGTGAAATGGGGGACAAGAAAACATCTCTTACAAAGGCATGTTTCTTGCCCCAAGTATCCTCAAAACTTACATGGGTAAATTAAGTTGAAATCTCATCCAAATAGCCTTAAAGTATATCCATTAATCATTCATTTAGGTTTAGAAATTAAACCAACATTCCTTCTCAACTTCCAATCCTTCATAAAGACTCAATAAAACTTATCCTAAATCAAAACTCAATATCAAAGAAGTCAACCAAATTTTCCAAAGCAACAAGATTGATGACCCCAAAAGGAATGGGAAACACAACAGGGTACCAAAATTAAAAACAATAGCTTGGTTATCAAAATGAATGAGCGCCAAATTTTTCACCATTCCCAATTGGAAGTTGTTTTAGAGTTGTCAAATGGGTTGAGCACTTAAAGCCAACCTAAATTAGGGAAGCCTAGTTAAATATTTATTTATCATTAGCTTAACATGAAACCTTATGTCATAAGCATTTAATTCAATAAGCTTATTTTGATAAATCTCACCAAGAAACCTATTGAAATAAGCCAAATAAAACTTATAAAAGGGTTACTAGTCATTTCATAGGTTTAACCAAGCCCTTTTAGTATTCAGCTTATGTGATTAAATAATGAGAGCAGCCAAAATAAGCTCCATAAGTATGGACTTGGTTTTATGCAAAATTTTAACTAGTGAATAATAGAACTGTAGTGGTGTGGAACGACCTTTGCCATCTACAAGAGATGTCGTAGTAGAGGAGTTTATTGTAGCAGACCAAATAACAGGGCTTAATAGCAGTTGTAGCAGGGCTTCATAGCGGCTATAATGGCACTATAGCAGCAATATATGTCGATTCCAAAACAAAACGTTTGAACAGACACATTAAAGCTATTTTTGGTGGGACTATTTTTGGGATTTCCATTTCAAAAAATTAAAATGAAATAGTAGTCAAAATGATAAAGACTTGGATTCAGAAGATTATTGATTACTGATGATTCCTATGCAAGAAACTTGTATTTGACTCTAGTTTATTTATTTGTATACTTCGTTTAAGACACCTATAACTTTTTATTGTTGATTATGAATGTCATTAATTTTGAGTAATTTTTATCATTTTTAGAATTTATATGAATATAATAAACATTATAGCTAAATAAAAAATTCAAAATAAGGGTTATCTAGGATTCAAAATCATGGTTTTATGTTGGGCAAATTAGAACATTCACAATATCAGGTTATATTTTTTGGGTCTAAACCTCAATATCCCCACAAGAGGCAATCTTGTTCAAGGCAAAAACATCTACAACACAGTGAAGCTGGCTCTTCCAAAGGGATTTTTTATACACCATGCTTGAATTGAAGACTTTGCTTAAGGGGAATCGTGTATGTATCGCTTGAACCAATCACTCATTGGTAGAAGGGTTATGTTTGCATGAAGACATGTAAATTTTGTGAATTTTCCTTTATAAAAAAAAATACAATGAATAAAACTATTATTATTCACCATGATAAATTAAAATACAATAACTAGATAAAAACTTAAATCCAAATACTATATCTTAAAATAATAAAATAATCTCATAAAATCATTGAAGACAAGTAATTTTTTACTCTTAAATATATCCACCATAAAGGGTTTGCATAAAAATTCAACCATTTTGAGATAACCTAATAGATGGACTCCAAACACAACCCATAAACATAAACTAATTTTATTCCATTATCACAATAAACTTTATACATAATATTAGTTTGATATCAACTTAAATGGGATCAAAAGTTCAAAATAAATGCTTTGTATAACTTTTCATATAACGTTCTAGAAATTTTTCATCTCCATTATTAGTTTGATAGTAAAATGAACTTGTAAGTGTAACATATCATGCAACCCATTTTAAAATAAACTAAAAGAATTTAGAGCAATATAGAAATTTCTCATGTTTTGATAATGTCTAGACAATAGTTTTACCCTAGCAATGAATCATTTATTTATAGAGAAGCCCTAACTAAGCCCTAAATGGGTAAATGGAACCAGATTGGCAAGGATCAAACAACCCAACCCCTTTGTCTTCCCAATTAAATTGGCTCAAGAGTTGACGTGGGAACAAATCTAAACTCAAAAATAGTTCGGCCAAGCTTAGTTGTGATACAAGTCTAGCCCAACAAGATCATTGTTTAAGTCAGGCATAAAAAGCATGGTTGGGCTAACTACCAACCTTAAGAGGTTGACCTTATCTTGACAACTTATCTTGTTTGTTTGGTCGTGCGGTGCGGTGAAGTAGTAAGGTATAAGAAGTGCCAAGAGAACAAGAACTATGAAGACAAAGATAGAGTGCTTGCAATGCAACTTACATCATCTGGTCTTCGAGTAACTTCCATTGGACGAAAATCTAGCTTGTGTTCCACATTTGGCGAAATTGTTGAAGATTCTTTGCACAACTTGTCACTAGCGAATTTTGTTGGCTTCTTGTCAATCTTTAACTTCTTGGAAGGGAATTCCTCCACATCACAAGAATCCATAGCCCGTCGAACCTTATATTTATCCTTTGATGAAGACGGAGCCATAGTTTTCACATCGTCGTCATAGGTAATAAGCCTTCGATTTTGCCCATTATTATTCATCTTTACACTAGAAACCTTACCAAAACCGCCACGTTTTTCCTTCTTGGAAGCCTTTTCCTCCTCTAATCCCTTTTTAAATTGTCCAATCAGGACACCAACATCCTTGTGATCATCCCTTTCTGAATCAACCCCGGTCATCAAAATACTTTTTTCAATAGGGCCATTTCCCCGCCCATCATCTATTTTAGCCAATTCCCTCATTTCCAAACCAGCTTTAGAACCATGTGATAGTTTAGCAAATGATTTTTGTCTAACCAAAGAATCCTTACAACCCCTATTTTCTTCATCTTTAGCTTTAGGCACACTCTTGTTGGAAACAGTGTGCAAGGCAGTAGCAGCTTTACTTTCTTCCTTTACACCAGTGCTACAAGTAGGTTTTTTTCCCAACAATGACTTAGAATCAGCATTTTCTCTAACTAATGTGTCAAAACACTTGCCATCTGGTTTTTCAATCAAATGCTGACTGTTTTTTTGACTCAAAAGAGCCACCGCTTCATTACTTGCCATGAAGTTCCCGCTAACTTCTTCCTTGTCTAAACCAGGTTTCACAAGACCAACAAGCTTTTGTCTATCTAAATTGTTAAAAATATTTTTAACTGCAACAATTAGAGAAACAATTTCACAAGATATTCAAAAATTTAAAATTTAGTAGAATTAAAATTATTGCACATGATTTAGGGTCAAGAACATCAATAAAGTTTCAGTACAATAACAACAAAAACAGTGACATTTATCAATAATCAACAAAAACATTCAAAATAAATTGAAGGCTCAATTTATATACACAAAAACACACATCCATGTCATGAAAAATTCACATTAAACAAGAAAAACATTCAACGTGAATTTGGAATAAGTTCACTTTTCAAGTTTCTCAATATTTGAAGATTTCTCCAAACTCTCTCTAATTAATTACATTTAATATTTTAATATTATAACTTAAGTTTCATGTGTAAAATAGTCAGAGGCTGTCATGTGTGGCAATCTTTTCTTTTCTCTGTTTTTGAACAAAATAACGATGTTGCTGATCATTCAAAGCATGGGATGGGTGCATTAAAACAATTTTATACAGTATGCATGGGATTCCCCTAAATACCCATAGGTGTGAGTGTAATTCCTTCTTGAAATAGAGGAATTTTAGATAATAATTTTCAAATAAATGGGATGATATACCTTCAATTCCAGCAATCTTATCATCTATCTTGTCCAATATTTCACGCTTCCCAACATCAAAGAAACGATAGAATACAAATTCAGCCATTTGAACTTCTTCATCTGATGGATATGGGTTCCTGCTATCCTTCGAAATGCAAACAATATTGCATTTGCCAGAAATAGCTTCCTGATGCAATATACAAAATGAACAAAAAATAGCCAGTTAGATAAATGTTGCCAGTCAGATCCAGACCAAGAAAAAATGCATGCAATAGTTTTCACCATTAAAAGGAAACACTAGTTCAAATTAAATTACAATAACAATGATTTAATTAACACACATGGATTCTACTTTTAAATAGCAAACAAAAGACACATACATAATAAAGTGATCGTAAATTAGCTTCAAACCCCCCAGCCCAAAGAAAGTATTGTGCCTCTGTCTAACAAAATTCAATTCCAGCCACGCTTCCAATACTTCAATCAGAATAGGATACTTAGGCTATGTTTGGATGGATGGAAATGGATAAAATGAAGTGGAACAGAATACAATGAAATGATACTAGATTCCACTTTTTAGGTTTTTAAAACAGAATAGAATGAAACATTTCATTCTATTCTGTTCCATTCCATCAAAACCCCTCTTTGTCCTACAAGGGCATGAGTTAGTACTAGTATTTCATTCCATTCCATTAATACCCCTGTTTGTCCTCCAGGGGTATGGGATGGTACTTGTATTTCATTCCATTCCACTCCAAGTCTATCTAAATACATCTGAACAATAGAATGCTAACTTCATTCCAGTTCACTTCCTTTTGTTCCACCACGTTTCATTCCAATCAACATTAAACATCCAAGTATAGCCTAAAAGTTCACGGTGGAATAATTTATAGCACATGCTACAAACTGATGCGTCATGTTTAAAACAATGAACCATAACAACATTATTAAAGCCCAAATAATAGAAACTAAACAGTTAGCGGAGAAGAAATTAGCATCCTAGTAATTAACCCAGCTATTTTTCAATACCAGAAGAGCAAAGCATAACCCTGGTTCTCTAAAACCTTAAGAACACAATCAATACATTAGTTGAACTAAGAGTATTAATTAAGAAAATCACATTACCAGAGGATTGACGTTTACAAGCCCTCGACCTTCACCACATGCCAGAAACAACTCATTATCGAGTGTCTCACTTCCTTCCAAGAAGTTTGAAATCTCGGAAGGACGAAAATACCACAAAATATTAACTTTCTTGCTCTTATCCGAGGCCTCCCATATTTTGACTATTTTACCAATGTAATGTTCCGGTTCACCTTCTTTGTAGAGAAACACAGAGTCGAAGAGGGAGTATTCCACACCATCGAAGGTAAAAGATTCGTAAAACCGCACATCCTTCTTTTTGCCACCAAACCCTTTCCGTTTGCCCCATGTGAATTCAAGAACCTCCTCTTCCCATGCTTCTACCATATTCTGACGTATCTTCCTCGTCTGAAAAGTGAAAACTACGAGCAAAGAAACATCGGTGAGAAGGATCAAAAAACCGGTGAAAGGTACCGCGGCGAGTTCAATTTCGAAATGCAATGTAAGCGAGGGAGAAAATACGGTACCGTGTCGTATCGGTAGACACTTGCTTTGATTCAGTATTCTTGAGTAGCAGAGACTAGACTGGAAGATTTGCAATGCTGTATGGTCATCGTGTTTGGCATTTAACTGGAGCCCTTGTGTGTAGTCGCCTAGCCGGTGACGGTGAGCGCCAATAAAACGCGACCGGACAGCAACTTCGCAAAACCCTAACAAATGTGCGAGGAAGAATGCAACGGGTCTTCTATTGTCTATCCATTCTCTTCTTGGAATATAAATCTGTGCATCCTCGTCTCAAGTCAGCTCGATATTGAATTGAAATCTAATTTCTTTTTTTTTTTTCTTCCTGTTTTTTTTTTAAGTCTAAATTGTATTCTTTCATAATATACCCCCTAATTTTATTTAGTTTATTTGCTTTGGTATAATTTTTAAGAATTAAATATATTTTAATTTTTATAAATATAAAAATTATTTATTTTTAATCTCTTTATTTTTAATTATTAATTTTTAGTCTTTTATTTTATAAAATATGCTAAAAATAAAATTAATTACAAATTTTATTAATAATTCTAATCACTTTAATATTAATTTTAGTTAAGTTAATTTTGTTTCTAATCAAGTTAGTTTTATTCTCTTTTGTTGATAGTAAATAAGTTAATTATTTATTTTAAATTAAGTTTATTTTTGACGTATTTTATAGAATATATAATAA
>JAMLFT010002537.1:0-25084 GCA_026544285.1 Pachyrhizus erosus | reverse complement strand
AAAAATAATAGACATATTCTAATAAGCATCAAGTTGACGAAGTAAAAAGCCGGGCAGAAAATAAACAACATTGATATATGATATACCTTAGCATTAGATCATGCTTCTATAAAGGATCCTTTAAAGCCTTTCTTCTTAATCAATCCAGTTCCTAAAACAGACACATTGAAAGCATTCTTGAGCACGAACAAAAATATTGACCAATTATCAAACTAAGAATTCAAATTTCTTAACCATAATCCTCTGCCAGAATTCAAAGATAGCCTAAATACATGAATATAACCTATCATTTGATAAAATAGAAAATTTAATTTAGAAATCCATTTCTATAGTTACTTATTAGAAAAGTATCATATAGATTCAAAAATTTAAATGATTTTACACAAATTAACTTCTCTCCTCTTTCACTTAAGGGTAACAACTGAAAAGGTTCGAAGATGAAATTATCTACCAGTATATTATTTCATCATTCATTTTTCTTTTTTAGTTTTGTGATACGAAAAGCATGAGAATTAATAAAGTGGCATCATTGAACATGCATAAAATATGCAAAAGAATAAATAAATAAATAGAAATATGATACTCAAGGATGAGTACTAGTCAAAACATTTTTAGTCGCAGATATCTCAAAATAAATATTTCATTATTTCTTTCAGTATGTGCTCGACAAAAATAAATTTCATGGTTTAATATTCTGATGCATAGTCATTATATTAAAATATCCAATGAGATTTTACCATAGAGAGATTATTGACACAAATATAAGATGTTTTTCCAATTTGTGTAAAAGTAAAACTTGGGAGGTTGCATTTCTGCTATATGTCTTGTCTTGATCATGTACAAAATATAAGCAAAACGGCATATCCTCCCAAATTACAAGTTTCTCAGAGTATGTTATAAATCCAAGAAAAATCAATTTCAAATTACAAACTCCGAATAACTATTTGATTAAGAACAAAATTTAGATTTAGTTGTAATTTTGTAATTGTCTTTAGTGTCGTTTTCCTATTAAAATTGGAGTTTTACTTTCTAAACCTTTAATACAAATCTTTAGTGTCTAAATTATCAAAGTAAAACTCCAATTATGATTCAAAAACAACATTAAAAGCATCCAAGGAACTGCTTCTAAGAAAGTTAACAAACCACCCAACAGACAAAAGAAACGTTAACAGCATAAAATGGAAACATAAAACATATACAATTACAAATTAAAGAGAGGACCGTAGCCATAGAGGGAGCCCGTGAAGGCGCCACATGCAGAGTTTGCAGCAGAGAGAAGAAGGCAAACGGTGGCAGACGGAGGAGAGGAGGGGCCATCAGATTTTGTAGGATTGGAAGCATTGTTCAAATCACTAACCGAATTAACTGTTGCATCTGATGCCATCACTTTTGAATATTGAAAATGGGGTTATCTTCTCTTGACTTGAATTTATTCAACACTAACACCATCTCCTCTTTCAACATCGGACTAATCAACACTTTTATTCACAATTATAAATCAGCATAGTCCCATCTTGCCCAGAAAATAATAAATGTTTAGGAACACAAGGTCCGTCTCTGACTATGGACGTTATGCATTGCTCATTGTTATGAACGATAGCCAAATTATTTAAAGTTTGAAAACGAAGTTCTGCATAGAAACCAACGAAATGGTTTTTCTTTTTCCTTTCCCTTTTTGTATATAAAAAAGACTTCCATAAAGGATAGAATAGACCAGTGGCTTCTGCAATAAACGTTAAAATCTACCATACAAAATGCTACCTAGCAGCCGTAGATGCCTACACATCTTATGCCAAATATGAACAATGAATACTAAAACTATTGATGTTCTATCAGTTATCAGTATTGAATTAACATTTTATTCATCTGGTAATGACCCCCAGAGCGAATTGCTTTTCTGATTTGAAATGTTGGTTTCTCCTTATGCTCTGTTTTACATGCCTATTGCTACTGTTGGTTATTTGATTTCCTTTTGGATGCATGATTAAAATGTTGCTCTAGTTTGTAGTTTCAATTTCATCTTGTTCTTTTGCGTTTGGTTTGGGGTTTTAGGGTTTGTGGGTCCTTTCTAGTTGGGTTTTCTTTTTCTTTTTTTTCTTTTTTTCCAGTTGTGTTAAATGTTGAAGGTATAAATATGTGCTCACCAAAGTGGTTGTTGAAATGCATGATCCAGAACTCCCTTTTTCTTTTGCTACATTTACGTGTTTTGACGCTAAGCGTCATTTTGACACTAAGCAACAGTAGTAAGTAACCTCCCCAGTTGTGTGTTCTTCCATTTTGACACTACGCGTAAAAAAGCCAGTGCTTATTGCTTTTCCTATATCAAGGTTCTCACAATTTTGGCGCTTAGCTAGTGTCAATCATTTACAATATTGTTTTATATGAAGTGTTTCCTTTATGTCCTTACTTACGTGTTTCTTGATGTTTCCTCTTACTTTGTTGATACTTATTTTCCTGCTGTGCTTTCTCTTTGTTTTCAGTTTTAGTTTGTTGTTAGGATTAGTTTAGTTTTATGTTCAAGTTTGGGGTAGCAGTGCTTACCCTCTGTTTTGCATGGTATATTTTTCTTACACCAACCTTTTCCTTTGCATGCATGTTTTCTGTTTTGTTCTTCTTGTAATTTTAGGATGGCTCCTCCCAACAAGTGCAAAAGAATAGTTGTTCTGACGGTATACTAGTTTGATTATTGCACTAGCTGCTGTCCGTTTATCCTCTGCATGACTTTCATTCGTTCTTATGGCAAACTTTTTCCAAAATTTGCAAATTGTGATGCGATTGTATATTGTGGTTGCACTCCTTTGGGGAATAGTCTTCGTACAGTTACTCATGTTCATCAATTTTTTTGACAAGCTACGGTTTGTTTAGATGAATCACGAGATAGGGTGCATGTTAAAAAGATTACCTCTTTCAACATCGAATGCGGAAATGGCTGTGTTCTTTGCTGTCAAATAACTGCATATGCCGAGTAGTGAAGAAGCCAATCTCCTCAAAGGTCATGCGAATAATTCAGATGAGAAGATTAGATCCTCCTGTGTGACTGACACTTACAGTTACACTCATACCGTCAGAAGATATCTATGGGGGAGGTTCCAGTTTTAGTCAAGAAATGCACTTTTTTTAAACCGATTCTCTCAATGGATTAGTATGAAAAGGCCGTCTACTATCATAGCTTCGCTATTTTCGGAACTGCACACTTTCAATTTGTTTTATTTTGTTCAATAGTCATGCCAGTGACTCCGGCAATAAACCTAAAAATCTTTGTCATAGAGCCAAAATGCTGCTGCCCAGCTCCCTTAGGAAAACTAAAATTATTGATGTTCTATCCGATGTCAGTATTGAATTAATATTTCATTCAGCTGGTAGTGACCGCAGCGAATTGTACATGAGAGCCAGAGTTGCACAAACATGACCCAATTTGGATCTTTGACAAAACATACTTTTCTTTCATCAACTTATTTTTCACCAAAATACATATTTGATACCATTATCCACGGACATATGAAATGAATGAGTGTTAAATACAACATCCGTAACACGGCTAATGCCAGGTAGCAATAGAAATGCCAACTGGAATGCCATTATCCAACAAGAAATACATACAGTTCCACCCTGAAAAAATACTGAACAACTCATGATAGCCAAAATCAAATTCTATCCAGCAGCCAATCTGCGATCCATATTCTCTAACTTACAAGGAGCTACATCTGTTCAGACAATTATTCACCCTCATTCAGTATAGGTACAATGAGTGGTTTCATCTGTGCCAGATATACAATCGCCCACCTAGAAAAACACAGGAAAGATCAAAGTGAGCCTGGGACAAAATACATGATTTGGTATTTACAAGCTATAATTACAACTGAACCAATCATAACAGGAAATTAGCTCACTGAAAGATCAATGAAGATGGGACTTGTTAATATATAGATAGAAAACTTGGGAATGAATTATTAAAAAATTTAAAAAGTCCTGAGAGTTCCATATAAAGACCAAACCCGACCCCCCACAATAAACAAAACATGACCCCTTTTGGACATACAGTTACTCTTGTTCATCAAATTTTATCACAAGCTCCTTGTGAATGATGAAATATACAAAATGAAGAACAGAAATACAAGTACATAAACTATTTATAATTTCCTCTTATAAAATCATACATTTAGGATGTGCATATAAGAATGACCATGAGTAGTTATACCAAAGAAAAAGAGAGAATCTTCGCAGACTATTTACAGTTGGACACATTTTATGTTACTATTATCACAATAGGGAACGTTGTGGCATGGCAGGCTCCTTTTTTTGCCACTAAAACACAATGCTCTGCTTTGAACAGAATAAAGCATCAAGCCTTATATATGCCAGGTACAATTACTTAAATTATCCCACTTTTATGGAGTTCAGTTATTCTGCTTCAACTACTATTATTATACGAGGGCTGCTACGCAGCTTTTGTAATTTGACAATAAACACAAACGTTCGTGTGACAGTATCAAGCTCTAGGAGAACTAAAAAATAGCTACAGAAACAAACAACTTCAACATTACTTATGTGTAAATGACTACATGTAACCTGTGAGTGGAGTTATCTGAATGGGGAAAAAGCCATGTCAAATTTAGTGATTTCTTCTTCTATTCTAATCAAAAAGTTCCCTATCAGTAGAAATAAGAAACATAGGGGCACAAGTTCTATAATTCCAATTATAACTTCATACAAAACAAAAGACAAATGCCCATCAAACAACACTTACATCATCCAGCAGCAAACTGTTGCAGTAATTACCAAAGTAAGATGAAATCTGCAACAGAATAAGAAGAGATTAGAAACACATCTATAAGCATAACACACACATTGACAGAGAACAACAATGAAGAATGGTGACACAATAACGAATATTCATGGGATTTGCGAGCATGGGTGTGTGTGTGAGTCTGCGTATATATTCTTCAGAGCCTGCTCAAGTCACTAATTAAATCTGAATATGCGACAATATAAAACACAAGAGTTGCTATAAATAGTTGATAACCATATCAAGTTATCAATTACTAAGTGTATGTTTTTACATTCCAACACAACTCAACATGAAAGGGCCAAAAATTGGATTGGCATTAAATAGAGCTTCTAACAAAAAGCAAACACAGACAGTCATAACCAAGGTAACACCACATGCCTGAAGTAACAAATCCTATGCACTCTTTCTGTGACTGATCTGCTTCACCTGTTGTAATTTTGTTTGGAATTAATTGTTTTTATTATATAAATCCTATAGTTCTCTGCTCACACCTAGCGATAACATTCATCTTTACATGCAACGAAATGCAAGGCAAACAATTGCCATCTAGGAATATCTTCTTCCAAAATACTAGCCAATTCATTTCCTTCCAAGTGCACCAGACATGTTCAACTATAAATACCTTCATTTTAATTTTAAGCACAACATCATTAATCTAATTTAAACTTCTCAAAATTTTAAATCAGAAGCTGGATCCACAACAGCAGAAAACAACAAAACAATCCCTAAATTCTTCTAATCAAAATCCCACTAATTGCAGCAATAGAACTAAACCAAAACCAATGATGAGAAAATACATCCACATAAACTAACTAAATTACAAAAAATATTCACAAACGTTGTACAATACTCCAATTGAGTGCAGAGTACCCCCTAATTCCTCAAACGCGCACCACTCTCGATTGCTTGGGCATCGAAATCGATACATTGAAAACGCTAAAAGAAAAAATCGAAAATGAATCGGAAGGAGCATACAGATTGGTAGAAGGTCCTCTGTTGCAGCAAATTCTGGTGCAGAGGCAGGCGATGATTCCTATCACTACGAATATCAG
This sequence comes from Pachyrhizus erosus, assembly GCA_026544285.1. NCBI lineage: Eukaryota > Viridiplantae > Streptophyta > Magnoliopsida > Fabales > Fabaceae > Pachyrhizus > Pachyrhizus erosus. Next base: position 19,243 of record JAMLFT010002537.1, on the reverse strand, counting down.
CGTCGTCACCAAGAAACCCATGTTGATTCGTTCCCTTCCAGATCCCGATCAGAGAAAACAAATTCCTAGCACGAATTAAAAAATAAAATAAAATAATGGAAATTGATTAGTTTTGGAGCGGAAGAGGAACCCTATTTGGGGCGTTTGGTTGGCGAGAAAATGGAGAAAAAGGAAAGAAAGTGAAAATAGGAAAAGAGAAAAACGTTGGAATAAGGTAGTTTGTTTGTTACCTCTGAACTCCGAAGCAGAGATCTCACGGTGCTCTGAATCGATCACCTTGCGCATATAGTGTGAGACGCGTCGTCGATTTTCTGCTACAGAATAAACTGGGCTTGGGCCCACATAAGCCCAAAACTCAACCTACTAGTGGGGTTTTTGGATTTTTCATGTATTATGTCCAATTGGAAGTAGTAGTAGCAGTACTGAGTTATTTTTATTTATTGAAAAAAAAAATGAATGTGTAAAGCCTTTAAATTTTATGTACTTTTGTAAGTAAGTACTTGGTTTTTAATTATTTTAATTAATCCTTAAATTATGGATAACACTCGTGTTTCAATGTTTTACCTATTAACTTATGAACATAATCACTAATTGAAAGTAAATCTTAGCCATTTATTATTTATTTTGAATAATTTTTTTTTCTTATTTTTTAATTTTCTGAAATTAAAAAAATTAAATAATCATCTCAATGCCAAAAAAATCTTATGCCTCATTCTTTCTAGTGTCTCCAACAAGAAATTACATATTTGCCTTTATAGAGTCATTCTTTAGCATACTTTACATAATGTAAGAAAGTATTTGAGAATAAAATTTTGAAGAGAAAAGAAGAAAATAATTTTTTAAAATTAAAATAATTATATATTTTTTATAAAAATAAGTGAATAAAATATAAATTAAATTTATGTTAATTTATGTTTTTTATTTTAAAATTATAAATTTAAATAATATTGTATTTACTAAATGAAGATTTTATTTGTTTACCTAGCTTTAGTTGTTGTCATCTACTAGCCTCTCGTGCATGTTGTTGTGTTGACATTTCATGTGTGTCATACACTATGGAAACAAATGATGTAAAATTTCACAATATTATTTCATGTATTGAATGGTGGTTTGGAGGACTGTTAATAGATTGTCTCATTAACATTCTTTGTTGCTATTCGTTCCAAAAACCAATCCACTTAGCCTTTTTTGTTTTCAAATTTCACCGATTCTCCCTTGCATGTTCGTATTGTGTAGTCAATATATATTATGTGGTGCATTAAGAATATCTTGTTGTAGTCCAAATTAAAGTTTAACCCTATTTGTTTGTTGTCATTCAACAATTGAGAAACAAATTAACATACTGCAACAACTCCATATGTTTGAATTATTGAACGCATTAAGTGACACAATTGAATATAACAAGACATATAACACCCAGACGAATTGTAAAAAAAAAAAAAAGTTAGTATTGTCTCTATTATATAAACATTTAATAAAATATGACCATAACATATGCATTAATTTTTAACCTCTTGAAGATGTATCAGATCACCACGTGGAGTTTTCGAAAACCTTAGCCCACCGCCACTCCATTTGTTAAACAATATTTATGTTAACATTATTGTTAGATATAAATTTAATGTTTCAATTGTAAAGTATTATTACTTAATAACAAATGGATACGTTGGGACACAATCAATTATAGATGCAATAAAAGGCATTTGATACCGTGCCCAATATTGCAACAACAATACACACCTACCCATTGTTTTGAAATTAGGGCTAGTTACCCTGCACATCTCCTTAAACAAAGTCGCTAAACATGTTGAACCCTAGCTATAGTGATGAGTTCATTATAGGTTAACCAAAAAAGGTAAATACATCAAATAAACCTTGTTACCAACTTTTTGGGCATTAATACCCCCCTTCAATGAATCCTAAAATGTATGTTTTATAGTTAACTTCTAACTATTGTTGTGTTGGTTCTGTTGGGAGAGACAATATATTTTGTCTCAACCATTTTAGTTTAAGTGTAGATCCTATTAATGTCTCCTCATTTGGAGGAACAATGTCCAACCATCTATCATATATGTTTTTTTTCAATTAAAATATGTTGGATCAGTTATAGGTTTCTCATCGATACGAAGTCCAAATTATAGTGACACATCTTCTAAAGTAATTGTGCACTCACCCACAAGAAGATCAAACATGTGTTTCAAGTCTCCACCTTTCAACTAAAGCAACGATCAAATTGTAATCAACTTTAAAATATCTTAGCTTTGTTATTTTAACAAATTATTTTTTAAAAATGATTGGGTTGGAATCAAGTCATTTTTTAAAGCAACTCAATTGACTTTTTTTAAAAAAATTGCCAATAGAATAAAACAGAAAATAAAACCAAATTAAACCAAAAGAAATCAAGTTATTTTGAGAAAAAAAATCAAATTGAACCACTTTATAAAATCATATTAGTTCAAACTTAAAATCAAATTGTTTTCTATAAAAATAGATTGGTTCTTTTATTTTATTGAAAAAAAAAGATGCTTTTCATGGCCCTATCCAAAAATTTTGAATTCTTATTATAAAATTAATAGCATTATAAGAAACTGTGAAATAGTTTAATCTATTATTTTTACACTGTACTTTTTTTAAAAAAAAATGTTGAAATATATATATGTGTACTATAGTATATGAAACAGAAATAATGTAAGAGTAATAACACTTTTTTTTTTACGTAAGAATATCTTTTGTAACTCATTTAATTATTTTCTGTCTCCTTTTGTTTTTTCGGTAAAGTAATTTCTTATGTATATAAAGATCTCGATTTTTTCTTAGTAAAATTGTGGAAGTGCACTTATTATCGTGCACCATGCTTCCGACTTTCAGAAAAAGGTAAAAAAAAAAAAAAAGGAAAGTCGTGCTCCTTCCTACGACTTCAACAAATTATTTTAAAAAGAACAAAAATAACTTCTAGACTTAAGTCTTATTTGAGTCCACGATTTACCTTTGACCGAGTAATTTTTCAAAAACTAAACCTATTTGATAATTTAAAAAATATTATTTCTACTAAATAAAAAGATTAAATTTGTTCTTTTAAATTGATTATGATAAAGTAGATTGACAAAAATGTAAGATTTAATGTCTGATGTAAGAAGTATGTGACTTATTAAAGACTAATAAATAAATAATTAATAATTATGAATTAAATTGTAAATGAGTTATAAGTTTAAGTGAAACAATTTCTAAAAATAATTATTATTTGATGGGAGCAGTGATTTTAAAAAGGGGTTAAGACCCACTAATGCAAAATAAGATTTCCTTCTTTACAGTAGAATATTCTATCAATCTTAATTATAACGAAAGTGAGAGAATCCAAGGAAGAGAGTCAAAGAAGCAAAATCTTATTTTCTTCTTACCTCAAGGAAATCCAAATACATCAAAATTACTTAAAAGTCTCGATGTGAAGAAAGGTATGCACACGGTTTTCTATTAATTGTAAAAATCATATATATCAAGATCTTATTTAGTTTTTTTATAATTGAGATCCATAGAAAATAATGAAACTTACAGAAAAAAAAAACATTGTGCTTTTAAGTTTATTTCATTGGTTATTACCTATTTTCCATTTAGTTTTGAGTTTTTAAGAAGCAACATTTAGAATGACAAACCAAGAGTTAACTAAGAAATTGATAGTGAAATGTCTTTATTTATCTTCCTCATCTCTGAGTTTATAAATAACGAATTTAGCAGCGACAACCAGAGAAAGATATATATATTGTAGTATAGTTTGATGTAGAACAGTAGAAAAATATAAAAAAACATATAAAAAGCTCCCGTTTTATCTGTTATTTCTTCCATGGAAAGCTGCCAAAGATTGTTGGAAGGAAATTTTGTGGTCGCCAATACAATTTTCTTTTCAATGTTTGTTTTGCAAGTATTAAAATATGTATTTTAGGACACGAGGTATGTCTAATAGCTTTCATGTAGGCCACACATAATAGTTTCAGTGTCAGGCAATATAAAGTGTTTGGTCTTGCACTTGCTTATTCAATCTAGCACCAAATGAAGGTTCAAATGAGAAATGTTCAATTTTCCTTAATTAGGATAACGGTGTGTCGTGTGAAGTAGTTATAGACAACTAGTTTATCCATATAGAAACAAATTTTGGAGGTTTAAATGATATTTTCATTCTTAAAATTTGCAATTCTTGTATATTGATATCTGTGATTCCTCCACTTGATTAAATTTAGACATAAATATGAAATTAATTCTTGAGTTATCAAGAATGATTAGATAAGCTGCTTTTTTTAATATATTTTTTAATCATATATTAAAAGTGTGTTTTATTCAAAATCATAATCCATTTACGTTAAAATGTGTTATTATTAGATACATGATATAATAACAATGTTTAAGGTATAATATTTTATTAAAATATGTATTTTATGAATAATTTTGATCTCAAATATATGCTTTTTATGATTTAAAAAAGATGTCTATTATTTTATGGAAGGAGTAATCATATGTTAATAAAATTAATGGTACATAATAAATTTGGGATGTATAATTAATGTTTTAAAATTAGCTTATTCCAGTTAATTTTGTATTTTTAATATTTAATATTTTTATGTTATTATAAAATATAAAGTAGTATATATTTTTATGTCTGCTTTTAATATTTTTGTAAATTATTCCAATTTATATTTGTAGAATTTTTAAATGATTTCTTCATCAATATCATCAATAGAATATCTTCTAATTGTTTAACACGTGTCATAAATTACATCTCAAACATATCATTTATTTTATATAATCATAACTGTAAATTTTATGCAGAATAATAATTATTTTTATGTACATTGTGAGGGAAATTTTCTCGAGATAACATTATTTAAATTTAAATATTATTATTTTTATATATTGAGGAAAAGATTTCTCAAGATAAAATTCTATATTTTTCTTAATATATTAAAAGACTTAGAAGCAAAACTTGCAATTGACCATGAACTAAATTGATTAGCTAATAAATGGTTATAATGGATGAATTTAAAATTGCATGCTCAGTGTGAGTTTCTCCCGATCTCATATTAAAACTAACATATTTTAATATATTTCAATTCAATCATTTATACTGTTATTAAAGTCAAATTGGATTTTTATGTCATTAGGTCAAGGGTACTTTTATCTTCTGATGCAATTCTATCGATGGTACGAATGTTCATGAAATCAACTACTTTAAGGTCGAAATCCTCAAAGAAAAAAATTTCATTTTTAGTATTAGGATAGATAAACATGAAGGAGCAAATATAAAAGAGATTGACTAAAATTATTTTCGGTTGAAAGTTTGTAAAATATTTGAAATTAGTTGAGAATAGTACTTTTCATATATACATGAAAGAACAAATATAAAAGAGATTGACAAAAAAAAAAAAAAAAAAAAGATGAGATAGATATCCTAGTGCATAACATACATAACTTAAAATCCTTCATTTCTAAAGATCATGACTCTACAAAGATACACATTATCGAGTTCAAACATTTGAGACAATTCTTTAATTCGACATGTTATTTGATATTTTATTAAGCAATTAGTGAATTTATCTAATATATATTAAAAAGAAATATCAAATAATTTAATAATCAGTACGTGCATTGCATGAGTCACCCAGCTAGCTTAAATAATTTTTGGTTCTTTAAACACCACTTCAAGACTAATTTCCTCGGGTACTATCACAAATAATACTGAGAAGTCGTCTTAGAAATTTCACCGTAGCGATGATTCCTTGTTAGCCATACAGTTGCTAATCACTGCATCAAACCCTTGTTGGTTATGCTGTTCAATGATTACACAAGTATACATTAGCTCTAGGTAGTATAACTAACCTATATATATCCATTCCTTTGACACAAATGCTGTTTATGTGAGCTACAAGCAAGCTGTTCGTTACACTAACAATCTGACTCACGAATCATGCAAAATAGCAACTTTTCAAAGAACAGAAAGTTTGTAAAAACAAGCTCCACAATCGAAAGAAGAGACCATCACCCAGAACGATTCTCAACTAAGCTTCAAGATACTCACAGCTGATTAACTACAACCAAGAAGGGTAAAAGAACTAAGCAACTAAAAGAAGAGCTTTCGAGTGGAGGCTCTAGATGCAACTGTTGATGGATAGTTTGAGGACTTCAGTGGAGGAGATGCTGCCTTGCTTTCTAGGCCCCCAGGCACTCTGTCAAGCAGCTTTGCTGCCCTTGGATCTGTTAGTAGTGTCTTTTGGAAAGACTGTGAGAAGCCTGTTGCAACGATAGTCACATGAATCTCCCCATTGTAGCGCTCATCAACAACGGCACCGAATATAATATTGGCAGAAGGGTCAGCTAAACTTGTCACCACCTATAATAGTTGTGAAGTTTTGACAACAGGAAACAAATGTTTGCAACAAATTCATAAGATTGAAAAGAATGCTGAAATGTTCTTTTTTGCCAATAAAATTCTGAAGTACCTGAGACACTCTGTTCACTTCCTGCAGAGTAATGTCTTTTCCCCCAGTAATGTTATACACTACCCCAGTAGCTGACTGAATAGATGAGCCAATTAAAGGAGCCAAAGTAGCCTGTTCTGCAGCTTCTTCTGCACGGTTTTTACTGGAGGCAACACCCACACCAAGCATTGCAGTTCCAGAGTCTTTCATCACAGCTTTTACATCAGCAAAATCCACGTTTACAAGCCCAGGTATCTGTCAAAAGACACAAACAGTTAATGTCATCGTCATAAGCTGACATCAAAATGTACTTGACATTACATAATTGTCCAATTATGATGGAGGAGCAATCACCAAAATGACTCAGAAGAAAGGATATGGAAAATGATTCAGGCCTTTAATGTCCCCTCTTTCTCTTCACAACCAACAATCTAGTGGGGTCAACTAACTTTTTTCATGTCATACTGACCAACTAGGAAATCTAAAATATTGCTAATCAACTCACTGTTATGATGTCTGATATTCCCTGTACTCCTTGTCGTAGAACATCATCTGCTAGACGGAAAGCGTCTTGAAGCGGTGTCTGCTCGTCAGCCATGTCAAGCAGGCGGTCATTTGGGATCACTATAAGTGTATCCACATTTTTCTGCAGCTTTTCAATGGCTTCCAGTGCCTGAAAGCACAACATCTGAATTTAACCTTAATGTATCCTCAGGGATTAAGATAATATATTAAACATCAACCAATTTACAAAATACATCATCATAGTTCTGTCATAACTAAGATGCTATAAGTCATAACTTATAAACATGACTTGTGATCAACTGTAAATGGGTATGAAAGAAAAAAAAAAACAAAAGGAAATCCCAACATACTAAATAGAGCAGTAATAAGTTGCATTTGAAGGAGAATTGCATCTGGATGACAAACTAACCATATTCTCAATTAAGGAAAGAAATGACACCTGCCTGCAATGATCTTTTGCGTCCTTCAAAACTGAAGGGATAGGTAACAACACCTACAGTCAAGTAACCTGCCTCTTTTGCTATTCTGGCCACAACTGGGGCAGCACCAGACCCTGTTCCCCCACCCATGCCAGCAGTTACAAACACCAAATCAGATCCTTGAAGGGCACTTGCAATAGCTTCTTTTGATTCCTCAGCAGCTTGTTCCCCTAAAAGTGGATTCCCACCAGTACCTGAATCTCTATCAAGCAACTCGAATCAAAGGACACATTATGAAGCCAAGACACACATATAAATCACACTATAGCAACATATATGCATGTCATAATCAAGCACGAAGGAACCCCTAGGCATAAAATGCAAGTTGCTGACCTAGTCCACGAGTCAGAAGCTCTCCAATTTTGATAGGGTTCTCAGCAGCAGAATGCAACAGTACTTGAGCATCGGTATTTATAGCATAAAATTCTACACCCTGATTAAAAAACAATAAAATGTAGCAGAATACAACATGGACAAATCTTAAAACAATAGCTGAATGAAAATTTACACTATCTTCACCATCACACTAGCATGAACCCAAGAATTATAATTTATAACCGTGACAAAAAAATGTTAAATTAAACTATTCACTTGTTGCCTGTAGATGTATCCATTTTAAGTTTCAATCATCATCATACAAGAAAATAATAAACTTAGTCCCTAGACAGATTTTTGTAATGGTTTTAGACAGCCAAAAAGTATTTTCTAGTGTTAACAACAATGACTAAAACTTAACTTTCATGTAAGTGCACGAATTAGAACTAAAACTTACATAAGGACTAAAACTTAAAATGTGAACAACTACAAGTCCAACTGAGTACTTTAACCACAAAAAGAAAAACACATCCAAAAAATATTAAAAAGACAAAAAAAAAAAAAAGTTGTCACAATTACACATTGTTCATAAACAACCAAATTCAAGAGAAATTTAACCACAGAAGGAAAAAAAAAAAAACATTATTAGTAATTACAAATGGAAAAAAAAAACGCACGTGCAATCCGCATCCAATCATGCGGTTAACGGCATTGTTCCCGCCGCCGCCGACACCGACAACCTTAATCTTAGCTATGTCGAGTGTCGAGAAAGAGCAGCACGTCACGGACGCGAAACGGCGTCGCAGGGGTTGGGAGGCGCATGTTCTGGTTCTAGGGTTCAGGGAAACGCAGTTTCTGAGAACGAAAGAGGAGGAAGACAATGCATTGTGGAGTATTGGAGTGGGGTTTGTGAGGGGAAGCATGGCCATTGCAACACTTGGTGAGGATTCTGGGTTTTAGGGTTGATGGTGAAAAATTGGGATTTAGGGTTTTAGAGAAAGATGAGAATTGAGTTTAGTTTTCATGTTTCACCTTCATTTGGATTGGAAAGGGAAGAAGGAAGAAATGCACAACTGAAGGTTATGCAGAGGCAGCAAACTAGCATAGTGGTCTGTGAAGTTTTAACACTTATTCGTTTTAGTTTTTGCTTTATTTGTCTTTTTAATTTTTAAAGAAAATTAATGCACCACAGAAATGAAAAGGAAAAGGTTGATACTGTCAGTATATGACAGATATTTAAAAATATAATTATGAAATACAAAAAATTAAAATGTTCCTAAAAATTATCCTATTTATAATTTATAATAAAAATATAAAATTCAGATATTGAAATTTATAATAATTATCCTATTTATAATAATAAAAGATTAAATTTATTATTTATTAAATTCGGATATTTTTCAACCTAAAATAATTAAGAAATGATCACTTAAATTGAAAAAGCTTTCTTTCCTTAACATACATTTCTACACAACACATTCCATTTATAACAACTTTTTACCAAAATTCTTAATTTCTAGACAACTGTAAAATTAAATTTTAACTTGATTCCCCAAACTATGCTCTTTAATTACATTTTTGGAACATTTTCATTAACCTGTTCCCCCACCCATGCCGGCAGTTACAAACACCAAATTAGATCATTGAAGAGCACTAGCAATAACTTCTTTTGATCCCTATGCAGCTTGTTCCCCTAAAAGTAGATTCTCACCAGTACCTGAATCTCTATTAAGCAAGTCGAATCAAAGGACACATTGAAATGAAGACAAGACACACACATACAAAGCACACTATAACAACATATATGCATGTCATAATCAAGCACAAAGGAACCTCCTAGACATAAAATGCAAGTGCCTGAACTAATACACGAGTCAGAAGCTCTCCAATTTTTGATAGGGTTCTCAGTAGCAGAATGCAACCGTGCTTGAGCATCGGTATTTCTAGCATAAAATTCTACACCCCAATTATAAAAACAACAAATGTAGCATAATACATGTGTAAAATCATATCATAAACAGTAACTTAAAGAAAATTTACACTATCTTCACCATCATAGCAGCATGAATCCAAGAATTATAACCATAAAATTTATCTTTTATGAAAGTGTTATGGATTAGAACTAAAACTTAACATAAGGACTAAAACTTAAAATGTAGACAACAATTAGTTCAAGTGATTACTTTAACTATAAAAAGAATGAACACATCCATTTTTTAAAAACAAAAACAAAAACAAAAACAAAAGTTATCACAATTATACATTCTTTGTAAATAATCAAATTCAAAAGAAATTTAACTAAAGAAGGAAAAAAAATATTTTTAATAATTACAAATGAAAAAGAAAAAAATACACATACAATTCGTAACCAATTATATAATTAATTATATTATTCCTATAATCATTGACGCCAACAACCTTAATCTTAAGGTTGTTAAATGTTAAGAAAGTGTCAACACCAACAACCTTAATTTTAAGGTTGTTAAATATTAGGAAAGTGTAACATGTCACAGATGTAAAAACAACACTTTAAATAACAACTCATTAATAATTATAAACATAAACTTGTTTAACTCAAAATATTTATATAACATATTATTACACAATTTACAATACTTAAGTTAACAATAATTATAAAAAAATAAATAATTAAAAAATTAATTATAAAATCAAAACAAAATTCAACCAATCAAGTCATTAGTAAAAAAATAATAATTTTGTTAATATTTAATGTATATTCATACTAAATTAAATTTAGTTAGATTTAAATTTTAAAACTCGTGATTCTACCTTTAATTCAATGATAGTCAATTGATAAAATTAGATTGGATTACGTTAAACAAATTCATGAATTGAACACATCTTACTTGCACCTCTATTAAGAAGTTATTTTAGAGAATAACTTTTATTTTTACAAGAATAATATTTCCACTCTTTTACATGAAATTTGGATGATGAAAAACCATATAAAATATTATTTAAAATAAATGGCTTCGTTTTTGTAATTTTTAAAAAGTTCCAAAGTCATATAAATTGAATTAATTAAAAACATTTTTTTCTCATTCGATCTAAGAATAGCTATTCACCCAAAACTGACCTGCTTCCATTTTAACTTTCCTTAAACGGACTTGGACTTTTTCCTGCTGTTTAGTGGCCCCTTCTCGTAGTTCTTCTGAGTTTCGAATAGTTCTCAATACTTATTTTCAATTATCTAATAAATAACTTAATGAACGTAAACTCTCTTTCCATTCATTTCAAAATGTCTATGATTTCTTCCTAAACCAAGAATCTTTCGATTCAACTTTTCTGAAAATGAGTTATATCCGAAAATAATTTTTAAAACTGGTGACAAATATGAAAATGTTATATTTCTACGTTAATATTCCAAGAATGTACCTTTACTCCATGAAACAAACACAATTAAGACAAAATCCCAGTTGTGATACTGGTTTTTCCATGAGTTTAATTATGAAAGAAATTTAAATACAAGTTAATTTCTATTCTAGCCTATGGTAATTTATATTTTGCAGCAAGTCACATGAGACATGCCACCTTATTGCATGCATTTTCACATGCAAAAACAACACCTACCGTGCAACTAGTGCTACAAAAACATATATGCTTCAGGGTTTGGAACAAATGGCAACACACTTTCGCCAAATAATTCAACAACCGATGACACTAAATTTCCTGCATCAATGTCATCCTTCCAAGCCTGAGCAAGAGTGGAAGACACCTTCCTCTGTTGATCTCCAACATCCCTCCCTGGCACATTGTCGTTGGATATTTTACGAGCCATTGACATGGATGGAACCCCGATCATGGTGGAAAATCCACCGGTTGAGCCTTGCGTGTCAACTGACATGGAGTTCATTGGTACCACAACCCCAGGGCCATCTGTTGAAAGTTTCTTCATTGGAGGTTGCTGTTGCGGCTGCAGCATCAGGTTGTCGGCGCTGGCTTTTCGTTTGCCTTCATTAGGATAAAATATAGTATGATTATCAGAGCATAGAATTAAAAAATAAAAATTGCATTGTGATTATAAGAAACAAAGGTGCCAAAAAGTGCATTACGATGGAAATCTTTTGTCATCTGGGGAAGCACATTCAGAAACTCAGGCTTTGAATGCAACTTCAATATATATATATCGGATATGTATCATGTTACTGTTTCACAAGATCTAATTTTAACCACTTAATGTTGCAAGAATGGTTGGTCAAGATTCATTTTACTTGAAATTAACATTATTTTACTTAAATATTAACTTCACTGCTCATTTTGGAAGTAAGCTTAAAAATAGCTCCTTTCAAGCTCTCAACTGAAGTGCTTTCTATATTATAATCTTTTAAAGGCTAAAATAATATTTTTGATCTACCTATTTGGGTCAATTCACAATTTTGATCCCTCTATTTTAAAATAGAGACATTTAGTCTCTCTATTTCAGAAAATTTACAATTTTGATCCAATACTTCATTTTGTCTAAGTTTTATTTCTTTTAGTTTGGTCTAATAGAACCATATTCGTTTAAGGTACTATTAAGAAATGATTTAATTAACTAAAATATAAGAAATAAATGTAGACAAAATTGAATATTGGACCAAAATTGTGAATTTTCTAGAATAGAGACTAAATGTCTTTATTTTGAAATATGGAGACTAAAATACGGATTTGACAAAATAGAGAGGCTAAAATTGTATCTAAGCCTTTTTTAAATGTCAGCATATTTAGGGGAGGAAAGGTTTCCCTGATTGATGGTCAAGTCATTAATTAATTTAAGGTTAAATATTTGATTTATTTCAACAAATATTCTTCATTATAAATCATTTTGACATTCCCATTGCTTTTATATTTCCTCTTGTTCTGATTAAATGTATTTAAAACCAACCCTATGATAATTTATATAGAATTATTTATTAACCATGAAACGAAAGAACATCGAAACTTTTTCTCTCCTTTTTTATCCCAAAAAGGAACATTACTTGGAAATATTATTTGCACAAGAATATTAAAAATTCATTGGTTTGTAATCCGTATTCTTCAAAAGAGTAATATATTCAATTTTATTTATAATCATTGGCTGTTAAATAATTATTTTTTGCATAGGGCTTCCAATGCATTTAATTAACTAGCTTGTGTTTTATCAAAAAGAAAATGTTTTCCATTATCAACCCCGTCCTTTTTAAGTTTGTGTTTCCTGTTAGGACTAAAAAGTTAACTTTAAGAGAGAGATCATCACCCAAAGACATGCATACAAACTAATTTATCCAATCAGGATCAGGCAGTATTGATTTTCAAACACATCAATATAATTGCAGATATAGAAAACTAAAGTCATACCTGATGTCGCAATCGTGACTTTTCCACTGCCTCTTGAAGTAATCCGAGTTGGAGAAGAGAGCAAATTACTGAACATTTTGACCTTTTCATGCACACATTGGCCTGCTGCACCCTGAAAGGTTTATGACTTCAGTAATCAGTTAAAGAGATGTTCAGAGAAACAAACCAATTTATGCATAACCAAAACTTGCTATTCTATAAAATTAAAGAATTAAACTTGAATGCAAAAGGTTTTACAAAGCCATCTAATTACGTGTTGCCAAATCATATAATGGGATGAGTTGTCAAATTAAATGTGGCAACACATTGAAGGATGATAGAGCAAGATTTTTTTAGATTATCTGTCCAAATTAAACACAACCAAAACATTATAACTCACCAACAAAGCCCCATAAACCTGCCAAGCTTCATGCCTCTTCATTTCATTTTTTTGCTTCTCAGGTTGCATTTCTGGCTCAAGAAGATGCAAATATGGCTCGAGATTTGGAAGTATAAGCAAGCAAATCTACTCAAAGTGAAGGAATATATGCATTAGTTGACACCAATAAGTCCAACATAATTAGAAGTTCTAAATCACAAAGCATAAAAGTGACCCGTGATCCCCATACAAAGAAACAGTTAAACTTACAATAAAAAATATGCATTAACAGATGCAAATATTCAAGTAATATCATATAAAAACAAAAGTAATAATTCTTCATTATCTGTATCATCAATGGCAGATGGCAGAATATGGTGGAAGGCAAAAATTCTGCCATATAAACATGCCATATCATCAATGGCACTGCCATAGTGGGCCTCCTTTCACAAATTGCCTATGGCAGTTGGCAAAACAATCCACCAAACCATTCTGCCATGGTGGCCATAGCAACAAAGTTCATTATTATCCACCAGAAGTCAACAGACAGTAAAGAATGTCGTGTTTGTATAGAACATAATACTATCTAATCTAAAAGAGAAAAGTAGAATTGTCTTCATTAAGTTATTTTCCACAAGAGATCATTACATAATTAATATGAAACCAATTTAACAACCAGAAGCCATATAACAATCTACTGGGCTGATATTAAAACAGAGGTCAGAACATACCAGTCTTGATCCAAGAGCTTCTATCCCTTTAATTGCACCATAGTGTTGAGGCAGAGCTTTGGTAGGGTCCAAGAAAGAATGAAGAAATGTCTTTGTCACACGTGACTGCAGATTATGATAAATATGCCCAAATCTGTAAAATTCCAGAGACAAGGAACATTAAAACTCAAAATATAAGATAAATTCAAACTCAATATTTTAAAGTGATTATTTTAATATATTAATATAGTCACAGGCAATGCAATGTCAAAAGATGTAACGAAAAAAATTGTCCTAATCAAACCAAAGTACGTGCAATCTTGAGAAAATTTTGGTATGCATATCAAGAAGCCCTTCATATCATCTAAAGTTCTACAGAACACACGTTACTCAAACCATAAAGTAACCATGCAGTTAAACCATAAAGTATCAACATCATTTATATACTTAGTATTTCATTTGAATATGATACATGTAACAGCCTCAACAATCACAATTAGCATTTAGAACAAAACTCTATTGCTCATCAGCAATTCCAATCTCGTGAAGTAGACTTTCACCTTCTCATTGCTCTTTTTGGTACCATGGAATGTCTGAGATATACAATAGTAGAAAGGGTCTGGCTAAACAATGCCCTTAGGGCATCGGTTAAGAAATTAAAAGAAGAAAGTTTTTATTAGAAATCATATGGAAGCGCATTTTTATCCATCCCAATAAAAATGTTTTCCCTTTTACTTCCTTAATCAGTGCCCTAGTTAGCGTTTGCCTAGTAGAAAATATGCACCAGTTTCCCATCTAGAAGAATCATAAGGGCTGAGAATAATCAAGTTAAACACTTAAACTTGAAATATGGGCAAAATATGAATATTACTTTCCAATGAACAATGCTGATTACAATATATACACAGGGAATTAATGCTGACATGATTACAAGAAATAAGGAAAATCTGTCCTAATTACAAATAATGCGGAAATAAATCTCCTAATCAAATCTGTACATAAAAAATGGAAAGAATGGTAATAATGCACAAGATGCAACAGTTATCATCATAACTAAGTGATCTCTGCCATGGTAATTTATATTCTTATTTAATAGAAAGATGGCCCACACCTTTGGCATATTGAAGCAACAAGATTAGCACTGAAGTTCCTAAGCTCCCAATGATCATCAGATAGCCTGTTTCCCATCCTTTTTGCAACAATGCAAGTAATGATAGGCGGCATCAATTGATGTAACTGCAGATTATAAGAAAATATTAGACAAAAACTGAAACTCATAAAACATATTACTGAAGTAAAAGCTCAAGTTTCAGTAAGGTATAACTGCTCTTCAGTCTTAGCTTCAGTAACCCAAACATATCCAAAAGTGGCATGAAGTTTTTGTGTTCATTTATAGAATCACATATCAGAGATCAACCTCACAAACTCATGAGAGTTTTCATAGATGAGAATTATCATCTGAAGTTGATGATATATAGATGCAAAAATATTTACAATGGATTCATACTTACATAAAGTTCTATGTGTATCTGAGAATTTTGCAAAAGGCTCCGCAAAAGGCGCATCAAGGCAAATAAAACAGCTAAATTATTTAGATTCCGTGCCACCTAGTATGACATGGCAAAAAGGATAAAATTGAGTACTTATACTCTATTTCACACACTAAATTAAGAAGTTTAACAAAAAACATCATTTATATAAACTTGTCAATACCTCATCAGCAACAAAGCATGTGAAATATGGAACTAAGGGATGGAGTCCCGAGTCTGTTGCCAAGCTAATCAATGCTCTTCTAAAAGGAAGGGATCCAGGCTTATTTAAAGTTAGGTCAGTTATTTTCTCGTAGTAAAGCTGTAGAAGAAATAAACATCATTAAGTTGATAAAAAAAATATATGGAATTTCTTAAAAAATAAAAAAAAAACATACCAAATAATGTGTATACCTGAAGCTCCCTTGTTATTAAATGTTTAACAGGTAATTTAACATCAACAGGAAGGCTGTCATCCTTATATTCTGATTTTCTTATCTCAGAGGGAGCTGCAAGTAACATAGCGCAAGCAAATATGTCAATGTCAGGAAAATCAAACTTCTTGATCATGAACCTCATATATTAACTAGAAAGAAAAGGGGGGGAAGGAGTGAAATTGTGCAGACTATAAAATACAAAATTCAGTGTAGCAGATCATATAAGGTTATAAACTTCAATGCTATAGCAGGTTGGCTTGATAGGCACAAGTTGACCATAATATCATACAAACAATAAGATTGGTAGAATAAAAACTCAGAGTACTAAGGAGGTTAGTTCAGTTTTGTTGTTATTGCATTTAAATCTGGAAAAATACCTTCAACTGGAGCATTTTCAGGAATTGCAGGTTGCACACCTTCAATAGCTAACCAGTGACTGGTAATTGATGTATCAAGGGGTGCTTTTGGTAAGGGAGCTTCAATGATCTATTCAAATCAGGAAAAAGAGAGAACACTGTATCAAGATGCAATTCAACTACTTTCAATAAAATAGCACTCTTGATGTACCTAGAAATCTTACATCTTTGATATCCACATCTTTGTCATCAATGTAGAACAAATCCTTATGTCCAGCAGCTCTGTTGAACCGCGGAGGATCATTAGAGGTGAACCCATATATAGGCTGCTTCACAAATACAAACATAAGCAAAAGGAAAACAAAAACAACAAATTCAAAGAGAAAAAATTTAACAAGCTATGGGCAGATTGAACTTGGTGATAAATATTTCACAGTGCATGTGAAACTCAATTCAGCCAGAGAAGCATTTGCCATCTTAAATGTTTCAAAGCATTATCAAGATATGAATGTGGCATTCTACTTCCAAAACAGCCTGTTTTCATAATACTATACACAAGAGACATGCCATTACCAATTTCCCATCCTCTCAACAACAAATAAGCACCTTTTATAAACAAAACCTAACCCTTTCACAGACGAGTTTGAGGAAACAAATGCTACAGAGTAGAAAAACACATGCTGCCTCAAAACCCATCTTATCAAATCCACACAAGTTTTAAAAATACAACACATAACCTAATTCCAGAAGCAAAGTAAACACATCAAAGGCAAAACAAATCACCTCCAAATTTCTCAATGCAAGTGCAGTATCCACATCCTCTGTAGTAAGAAAAGTTCTCATTGAATGGCGCATGCATTTTATCGACTCCTGTTCAATTCAAAACAAACACACATCTACATTAGCCACTCAAATATTAGTTATAGTAATAACAACAACAAAAGGAGCAACAATATCAAGTACTATAAACCGCTACACCCCTTTTAACAAGCTCAAATATTCCAACCACCCATTAATAGAACTTCATTCCTTTCCCTCAAATATAAATTTTTCACGTAATAATGAAAGTGGGTTTCATCGTTTGCACCTGAAACGAACCGGGTATTACATTGCAACCAAACCCATAAAGAGGGTGTCAAATTACCCGCGAAAAATTCAAAATTGCGCAAAAGGGTACAAGAATATTGCGATGGGTACCTGCATGATTTCACGAATGCGATATTCGAGATCGGGAGCGAGAGCGAGGGCAACATCGGAGGACAAATTGGTGATGCCGATGCTCTGTGCGATTACTTCGATTGTCTCCTTTGGCACGAAACTCATATTGATTTCAATCGAACATCAATTGGTCTTTCAGAAATCCACGAAGGTCGCCTAGGTTAACGGTGAATGGTGATGAGTGATGGCAAAAACAAAACAATTTGCAGAAGCAGAAGAATGGTTTGAATTAAGGTAGAAATATTAAACTTAGTTTTATTAACCTGACAAAGACTTGCAAGGTCAAAGAGATGAAGACTTGCAAGGTTTTTCTCACAGATCAAAGGTTGAGGTAAAGCTGGTTAGGATATTGAGGTTGTTTTTTCCAAGCCTATGGCTAACGCCTGACACTACTTTGTTTTTTTATTATTATTATTATTAAAATAACACTACCACTTTGTTTTTAAGCACCTTTTAAACATTTTTCTTTCTTTCTGAACATGTATTGATATGAAGTCTCGATCAACCGAAAAAAACGGCAAGTGATTATGTTTAAGGGAGATTATTAGGAATAAAGTTAGTAAATAATTTATATTAATATTATAGTAATTCAAACAAATATTATATCATATATTTTTAATCAAATTCGTTGGAAATTTAGTATTGATTGGAATTCAAAAAGATTATTTTATCTTAAAAAATTACTAATTTAAAAAGACTGTTGAAATTTATAAAAAATAAATAAATGTGTTTATAATCTATATTTTATAATTTGAATTTAATGATTTTAAATCATAAAAATTGATAAATTAAATGAAATAGGATGAGATTTAATGTTATTAGAAGTCAAGCTATTACCAGGGAAATCTTTCAAATAGGAGGCAAAAAAATTCATTAGAGTTAGTCTAGAGAGATTTAGATAATATATATGAGATCATAAAATGTAATCTTAATGCAACCATTATATACCATGAAAAATAAATCACTATACTACTTGTATTAAAATTATCATAATCTAAATAAGGAACATAATAAAATATTATTTCATTATGCAACATCGTATCTCATATTTTTGGGTGAGTTAGAGATATTTCTTAGATAATATATATGAGATCATAAAATTTAATCTTAATGCAATTATTATATACCATGAAAAAGAAATCATTATACTACTTGTATTATAATTATCATAATTTAAATAAGAAGCATAATAAAATATCATTTTATTATATAACATCGTATCTCACACACATCAACATAACAAAATAAAAATAATTATCGTTAACTTTTTTCCTATAAATTTAACATGTAACATAAATTAAGTCAATGACCTTAAAAATTTAATTAGCATTTTCTTTTGCGATGTTCTTTTTTATTTATAGAAAATACTTTATATTAATACATATTTACAAAATTAATAATGTTTAAAAAATATATTTTTAAGACTTTTTTACATCATATTTTAAGACTTAAAATAATATATAAAGTTAATTTATTTAAGTTCTTAAATATGTGCTAAAGTTTACACCTACTAAA
>JAMLFT010002536.1:0-25088 GCA_026544285.1 Pachyrhizus erosus | reverse complement strand
TATTTTATATTTATAATAAATAAATTGATGTAAAATTATTTTTATCTATTGATAATTTCTTTAATCGAAATTTGATTTAAAAATAAAAACAAAAATAGACTAAATGTAATAGATATTTAAAATGATAATTTAAGATAATTAATAGATAATTTTCTTATTAATTATTAGATTAATGTGTAAAATGTATAATTTAAAAAAGAAAAAAAATATTAAAATACATAATTAAGAAAATAAAAAGATTAAAAGTCTCACTTTTTAAATTATATATTTTAATTTATAATATAAAAATAGATAAATAGATTTATTTAAGTTTCGTGTGATCCAACAGTTTTTAACTTAAATATTGTTTTAAAGTTAAATTTAAAATAAGATAATTTTTATTTATTCTTTTAAACATTTTTTTTATTATTTCATATCATGAGATAAGTTAGAATATGGAATTTTTTTTATAAAAATTGAACCCGTTAATATTTTAAATTTTTTTAAATATATTTAATTAAAATTCTATTTAAAAAAAAAAAAAAAAGACTCAGAGTACCATAACCAAATTTGTCGGGGAAGATATACCAAAAAGAAAAATTGTCGGGGAAGCGAAACAAAAAAGCTAGTCGTATCTGAGTCTCGAGGACAACTGAACTGATCCACTAAACATTTCTCAGTTACCGTTTTTTGTCTTTCTTACAAAGAAAATATATATAACCAAAAAACATGGACTTTCTGAGCCAGCTCTGACCAGATTGGGCATGGTTCTCTATTTTAAGGAGAAACCATTAATACAATTCTTCTTGGATCTGTAGAAATTCATTGGAACTAGTTTCATTTAGGTGTTTCAAGCTCCTGTTTGTGTGTGTTTTTGTTCCTCTGCGTTTTTTGTGCATATTTTAAGGAGCACTGGCTCTTTTTTTTTTGCCTCTTTTTTTTGGTAAAACCAATACCCAAATGCTAATATTAGTCCTAATTGGAGATTTTTGGGAATGCAGTTCAGTCGGCAAAATTTATTCTCTTTCATATTTTGTAAGGAATCAATTCTATATTATTTGATAAAATCAACTAGAGAATATTTTGCATCAAACATTTATTTTGACCATGTAATTTAGAAATAAAATTGTTTATGTGTAGCTGAGGATGGAAATCAACCTCTTTCTGGTGCTGCATATGGAGCTACATAACATAATTGTGGAGACCTGTTCCATTGATTTGTAGTTGTCTTAGACCTGGACTAAACTTTTGAGTGTATAGGAAGAGAAAGGAGATTAATTTATATCTTTAGGCACAATGGATTGGTATTTTGGATGGTAAGGACTAAGGACCCTTGTGAGCTGTCTGAAATGGTGGATACTATGTTACATTAATTATTACATAATAGAAAATCAGAAAGTTTTTGTACTTTGCTTTGTTGTCTTGTGTTAGTGGATTTGAGAGTATAAATGATAAAGCTTTTATGAAGAGGAAGTAATTGTAATTGATTGTGGTAGTTGAGAAGTTGAGTTTAATTGGAGAAGAAGAGGTAGATATGGCAGCAAAGCTTTTGCATTCCTTAGCAGATGACCACCCTGATTTGCAAAAGCAGATAGGATGCATGACTGGGATTTTCCAACTCTTTGATCGTCAACATATTACTCCTGCTCCCCGCGTAACCCAGAAGAGGCTTCCTCCAGGTAATCCTTTTTTTTCGATATACCCAGGTAACCCTTTACTAGTTAGTCATATGTTCAATTTTAGTAATTTAGTTTAGGGGAGCATGGTTTTCATAATTTGATTTTTTTTTTTCTTTTATCTTTCTATTTTCCCTTCATCAATCTCTAATGTTTTTTTTTTTTTATCACTAGTGCTGTTTCCTAATGGTTGATTTATCACAAAGGATACTAATATCATGTCAGAGTCTTAGGTTTCAACTCCCTTTGTCTGTGTTGGTCCCTTTTCAACTTTCTTCTGCATATGTGTGGAATACTGGAGGTGGCTGGGTTTTAGTCCCTGCAGGTTCGCTCTGCTTTCATGGGGATGACATGCTTGTGGTAATCATATTAAACAAATATTGAAGTTCATTCCATACTTTGTGAGTTTGGATGTAGCAGTAGACTAAGCCTCCATCGAAATGATTAGCTCGTGACCTTTGCACCACATAGTGTTGGTTCTTGGCCTTATGTTTCCATTTCATTAGAGTATTCAAATCTAACGTTTCTGGTTTCATTATAGGTAATTCCCACTTCAATTATGATAACCTGGAAAGAGGTTCTAATAGCATACACCATCGACTTGCAGCTGTAAGAACCTTCCTTTACCTGTTTCACAAATTATCTACTGTTTTACAGTTAAAAAAATCTTGGATAATATTTCAATTTGAGGCATGGAAGTTCTGTTACCGGATCAAAATTTGGGTTGAGTCAATTTGTACCATTTGCTGGAGTCAAATGTAAAAAAAGGCTAAGAATTGTTTGTTATCTTCATCAGACTCGTTTCTGGATTTGCTGTATTCTGTTTATTTCTTCCTTCCTACTTCAGTGGCTTAAATTCTGTTTTTTCCTTGTGTTGGCAATGTACTGAAACTACCTTGTCTGAACTGCGCATATTTGAAGGGAACTAAATGCAATTTGGTGAGTTTGTTGCAGGATATGAGGGGTGTGAGTGAAAAGCAAAGAATTTCAACAGAATCATCAAGAATCTTATTCTCTTCTTCTTGTTCATCATCAATGTCCTCTTTGGACTATAAAGCTCAAGCAGGCACTCCCTATGACTGGAATGGTTTTCCTGAAACTCCTATGAGGGACCCAGTTATGAACCAAACAAATTCCTCTCCCCATTTAGGATGTCTCTCCCTTGACCTGAGGGATGTGGTGAAGGACTCTATGTATAGGGAGGCCAGAGGACTATCCAAAGAATGGGATTCCCCAATACATTTTCAGCTGTCCAAATCTGTCAATGGAAAACAAACTCCTGTTGATCTAAAGGAGTCCCTGCGAGTCCTTGCTAAACTTAGAGAAGCACCTCAGCATTATGTTGGAACTAAAGAACTTCCAAGATTATCATATGAAGTAAAAGATGGACATTGGCATTCCATCTCAAAGGATGCTCCTCGGTTTTCTTATGATGGAAGAGAAACAAGTGGTACATCCTTTGAATCACATGATACCTTCAAATGCCCGCCAAAGCTAAAAGAGCTTCCTAGACTTTCACTGGACAGTAGGGAAGGTACTTGGCGCACACAAGGGTCTGATTCAAAACCCAGTAACCGCTCAAGAAATTTCAATACAGGTGGTGCCTCCACCTCAGTTGACAACGTTTCTAGTCGACAACAACTGTCAGCATCCCAGAGCCGGCCACCTAGTGTTGTAGCAAAATTAATGGGCTTGGAAGCTTTGCCTGAATCCCATATGGCCAGTGATACTAAGTCAAGTTTGAGTGATACTGGCTCAACTCAAGGTAATGATCGGTTTTTGAAAAATGGACTCATCAAGCCACTTCAAGTTTATAATTCCCGTAAAATCTCATTGAAAGGCACGACTTCCCCACGATGGAAGAATCCTGATTTGGCTGTGAAACCAATCTTAAGTTCAAGGTTTCCCATTGAACCAGCACCATGGAAGCAGCAGGATGGAAACCAATGCTCTGAGAAACTAACTTCCAGAGCCATAAAAGCTACAGCAAGATCACCAGATTCAGTTCCATCTGTTTATAGTGAGATTGAGAAGAGATTGAAGGATCTTGAATTTGGACAATCTGGAAGGGATCTCAGAGCTCTCAAACGGATACTGGAAGCAATGCAAGTAAAGGGACTGTTAGAGACCAGAAAAGAAGAACAAGCTTCAAATGTTGTTCAAATTAAAAGAGACTATGAACTAAAATTGAGTCTTATTCGGCATTCTATGACGGTTAGGCAACAAACAGCCAGAGGATCTGACTCTGCAAGGGCTATAGAACCACCAACTTTGATCATGAAACCAGCAAAACTAATTGAGAAACCTGAAATCTCTGCTTCTTCAGTCCTTCCAATTGGTGAACTTTCTGATTCCTGTAAACTCCAGAGTAGTGGTGTACATGCATGTGATGAAAAGGGGACAGGTTCCAGTCAAATAGTAAAAGATCAATCTCTTAGAAACAGTCACACAGATGCTTCTACCAGTTTTAGTGAAAAGAAAGCAAACAGTATCGAGACTATAAAATCAGCACAATCCCAACCAAGGTCTAAACAATTTCCAAAAGAAAATAGCCCAAGTTTAGTAAAGAATTCAGGGTCTGTTAGCCCAAGAACGCAACGGAAGAAGTTAGAGTTGGAGAAGCAATCTCGTCTGCCTACCCCACCATCAGATTCAATTAATCCCAGAAGGCAGTCCTGTAAGCAGACAACTGAATCTGGTTCTCCCAGTCGAAAACTGAGACCTAAAGTCCCTAATTCACAGTACAGTGATGACCGACTTAGTGAGACTAGCAATGAATTGAGAAGTTTAGGTAGTCAGTGGGATGAAATATCTCTGCAATCAGACAGTATCACTGTTGACTCAAAGACGGATGTTGAAGTCATCAGCAGCTTACAATCTGCTGAAATTATTGGAAGCCAATGCCCATCTATGAAGGCTATTGAGCATTTGGTTTCAGGATCAATGCACAAGGTTAGAACTATGAAGATCTCTTTTCGTTCAAGCTTTCTGAATAAAACTGTGAGAAAATTAAAAATTGTCGTAGTAACATATTCCAATTATCAGTTGATATGTATATTTTACTTCATTTTTCAGAAATCAACTCTGAGGTGGGATGAGGATGAGTCAGTTGCAGAACTTGCAACAGATGCCTCAGATCATCCAAGTCTTGATTCAGTTGTTGACGTCTCAGTATACAAATATGATATGCCTTCCCCAGTCAAGAGTATATCCAATGCTCCTAAAGGTAATATTTCTGTCTTTCAAATAACAATAAAAAATTAAGTGCCAGATTATCTCTGATGACTATATTTCATTTGAGTCCAATAAAATATGACAAATTCTTGGTTTTGACAGTCAGTTCATCCTCAAGATTGATTACAACGTTATGTTTAAAAAAACTCAGTCCTTTTCTATTTGAAATGGTTCTTCATGTAAGAGATTGAAAATCCTTTTCTATGATGGATTGACCACAACTAGAGAGTTGACCGTGTTTATATTGTACAAACACATAAAAATAATTGTCAGTTTTGTTACTTAGATATGATGATGCATAATTGTACTCCTTTTAGCAACAGATTTTTCTGGTTTGTAGCCAGCCTTATTAAGTAACATTTAAGGTAATGACCGTGATCTTTAAGATGCCTTAGGCTTTATATTTTCTTCCTAGCATAATCTGTATTTTCTGAAAAATTAGCAGCAAGTATTGACTAGATAAAGAAACTTTAATTTGTATTTCTTACATGTAATAGTCTTAATATATAATGTGTAAGTTTTTATTCACGTGTGTACACTATTTACCTATAAGCTTAAATTTTTCAGCTGACAATGTTCAAGAATTTAAAGAAAATGATAATACAAATGAATGGAACCCAGC
Organism: Pachyrhizus erosus; assembly: GCA_026544285.1. NCBI lineage: Eukaryota > Viridiplantae > Streptophyta > Magnoliopsida > Fabales > Fabaceae > Pachyrhizus > Pachyrhizus erosus. The sequence continues at coordinate 19,577 of JAMLFT010002536.1, read as the reverse complement.
AGATGGCCTCTACGTTAACAACACGAGATACAGAGAGATCAACCGCAAGAAATTGCAAAGCATAGATCGCCTTATTCAAAAGCTTAGACAGCTAAACTCAAGTCATGATGAAACTAGAATTGATTACATAGCTTCCCTTTGTGAAAATACAAATCCAGACCACAGATACATTGCTGAAATACTTTTAGCTTCAGGTCTACTACTGAGGGCTTTGAGTTCTGAGTTGCTGACATTTCAACATCACTCATCAGGTCAACCCATTAACCCTGAGTTATTCCTTGTATTGGAGCAGACCAGGTTAAGTAGTTTGCTTTCAAAAGAAGAAAGAAGCCTTGGAAAAATTGGTTACATGAAGCTAAATACAGAGAAGTGGCACAGGAAACTCATCTTTGATGCTGTGAATGAGATTCTTGGTGCAAAACTAGGCTCTTTTCTTGAGCCATGGTTGAAGCATAATCGACTCACAATGAAATTCGTCAGTGCACAAAAGCTTCTTACAGAACTTTGCTTTGAGATACAAAAACTTCAATATGTGAAGCCAGATTTCGGTTTAGAAGATGAAGGGGATGGACTGAAAAATATGCTATGGGAAGATGTGATGTGTCACTCAGAAAACTGGACAGGTTTCCATGGTGAATTACCTCGGGTTGTGTTGGACGTTGAGAGACAGATATTTAAGGACTTAATTGATGAGTTTGTGATTGAAGTGTCTAGCTTGCAAGTGAAGTCCAGTAGGCACATGAAGCTATTTGGAAAGTAGTTCATTCCATTTGTTCCCTTTTTTGCGAATCCCTAATCCATCATTTTGTTTATTTACATATAATTTTTTTGTATCAAGCCATAAAAGTATGCAGATTAAGAACTTTGATTATTTTTGCCAAGTTGTGAAGTAAGTAGCTTGCTATGGATTTTACTCAATAGGTATTCTCAAAAGTTCGTTTTGGATTATGTATGTCATCTATGACTTTGGCTTCTGTAAGGACACCAACTTTCTTGCCATGAAGGTATTAGAAGTTGCACGCCTCAGTGAAGTGGAGAAACAACCGGGAAATACCATGCACGTGTCTCTTGAAAGAATTTATTCTTTTTACTATAAATCTCTTGCATTCTTGTAGAAAAGCATTGATAAACCAAATTCCAAACCATGCAAATGAGAATCCTGCTCCTGATTGCACTAGTCACCTTCGATAGTCCATAGTCATTAATCTAAAGGCAAAAATGAGTGTGGGTATAGATTCAACTTCACTTGAAGTTGCACTGGCTAGAGTGAACTCGAAAGAACTAATGCTGTATGATTTTTTTGGATTTTTTTTAACAGTTAATGGAAAGATAAAATTAATTATAGAAAATTAAAAAAGGTATTAGAGAAATTAGAAGAGAATTGCTACCTACTACGAAACGCACAACTAAAACAATGTGTTTGTTTACGTTTTATTAGATAAATATTAAAATAAGAAGTTGGGTGTAATTAGGCCTAATTTTGTTTTATACACAACATTCCAAAATTTGTATAATAAACTCGTACTAATGAGCGCTTCTCGAACGAGGTCATTTAACATTGCCTATATAAATTTTGCATTGAAGACGGAAAACATAAGGATATAATAAATTAATACTTTATATATAATTCACAACCTTTTAATAAACAGCCTCCGTAGCATAGTGGTAGTGCGTTCGCTTCGTAAGCGAAAGGTCGCGAGTTCGATCCTCGCCGGGGGCTTTTTATTTTTTTATCGTTTTATTAGTTAGTTTTTGGTTTTGTCGTTTACGCTAACAATCCAAACACGACTTAAAGTGACAGTCCAACTCTGAACCCAACAATAGTCGAATCGTAGAGAGAGGATATAGTTAATGGGCTGGGCTCCTTGTGGCCCAAAATAGTGAAATGAGCTCTTAACTGTATTTTTGAACATGATTATTTATTTATTTATCTTTGAACAAAGAAGTAATTAATGATCCTCAACTGCAAATTTAAAGGGTTGTTCACATTTTTCCTTCTCTTTTTCCAAGTTGGGAAACAAAAGAAAGAATAGCAGGTAGCATAAGTGGTCCCTTATCTAATAAGGCTCATCATAGTGAAGAATACATTGGAATACTGGGGGCCCATATATTTTGTCTGTAGGCAAAGACGTACTAATCTCTGCACGCCTACAAAGTACATGCAACATGGCTACAAAACACCGCATATTTTTACTTCAACTGAACTCTATATACAAAGACGGATCCAGAAACTCATTAAATAGGGGCATAATTTTTTTCTTATTTTATAATTATTTAAATATATAAATTTTTATAAAAATGTTTTTTTTTACAAATAAAATTGAAAATTATTTTACTTTCAAATAATATATACAATATATAATATAATATCTATATATAAGAAATATAAGAAGTGGTGAGGGAGGGTCCTCTTGCTCCCCCTAAATCAATCTCTGTCTATATGGATTATGGTCAATGTGTTATATATGTGCGAAGTAGCGTAACTCCTTGGCCGCGCACAAATTAAAATAGTGCCAATAAATATAATAAATAATAAGTAAATTATTGCTTAATAATTTTGTGACATTACAAAACAATTTTTTTTATGTTTTATATGTCATTTTATATTATTATTATTTTAATTCGGTTGATGTTATATAAAATTAAGAAGAAATATCGTTATGTGATATCTCTTAAAGCGTTTATATGTCTTACCAGACTGAGAGGTAAAAATACACATGAAAAGAAAAATATGCCCATTGTGCTACAAAATGACATTATTATTTCTGTAATGATATCATAAAATTCATTTCTTTATAATTATTATTAATATAATAATGAAAATGTAAAAAAACAAAACAAAATTCAACTTTATTTATTGTTACAACAAGAATTTTATGTTTTATACTAATTTATAAATTTATTTAAGTATTTTAAAAATAAAAACAATTAATAAATTATTGTAGCAGTTAAGCAAAGTAAATGAACTAATAATAATTGGCATTTAAATTTATATTTTAAGGATAAAAATGAATTTCTTATAAACTTGTCCCTTGCTTAAAATTAAATCATTTGTGATTGAAATTTAATTAAAATTTTATGTTATTAGTTAAAATTGTTAATCATGGTTGTAATAAGTTTAATGAATATGTATTATTAGTATATAAATTTTTATATTGTCAAATAATCATAAATCATCATTAGGCATACAAAGAAACTTTATTTTTATTTTTAAAGTAACTTTTAAATAAAAAATAAGTCAAACTAACTTAAATGATCAAATAATAATATAAAAATATTTATATTAATATAACAAATTAATTTTGATTAAACTTTATGTATACAATTTTTTAAGTAAAAATGAGAGAAAAAGACAAATAAATATCACACCAATGAAAAATAGATAGGAATTTGTAGAGATTTTATTTTTGCAAATGAAAATATTAATTTTAAATTAACTTCTTTTATTTTTACAGATAAAATAAAAAAAAATTATTGATTTTGAGCTTCATGTTTTTAATGCCAAAAGCAACCCTCCACGCTACAAATGAAAAAGTGAATGCTAAAATTTGGAGGCTCAACACTTAACATTGGATTTAGGAAAGAAATATCGAAAAAAATGTTGTATTGATGAAAGATAAATGTCTTAGTAAAGTTGAAAACACTATAGGAAGAAAAACACTGACACCATTGTAGTTAAACTTTTTATCAATGTTGAAAATGCTAACTTGACATTGTAATCACAAGATCATATATGATATTTTTAAGTTAAGCGTTGAAAACATTGAACCCAATGCTCAACAATGGTGAGAAATATAAAAATATTACACAAGTTGAAAATGTTAGGTGTGAGTTCTATGATACTATAAACATAAATTTTGAGGTCCATTAAATAAGAGAATGTCACTTATTCACTCTAACTTCATTCTTTCTTAATAACCTAAAATATTTCATCACCCATTAAAGATTTAGACCTTGAGAAAGGGCCTAGAAGACTCAATGAAGTCATCAACGTCTATCTTCATCTTCATCATCTATTACTCCATTTTGCATTATATTTTGCTAGTTTTTCTTTAATTACAAATAAATGAACTTTATGAAAAATCCTTTGTAACTGATTCCTTTATATTCAATGTAATTTTATTTATGAGCTTGAATGATAATCTCTTTTCTTAATGTTTTCAATTAACTTATCATTGATAGAAAGATTGAAAGAGTTGTGTTCATAATGATAAATCTTGTGAATATAGTTGGAACTAAGATTGATTTCCATTTTTGAGATAAGTTTAAGAATAAAACTTCTTGATTCATGTGTTCCTGTAGATTTTTAATCTTAATGATTGATATAATCTTGGTGGGACTAAGGCATTAGAACATTAATTAGGGTTATTTTAAACCTAATTTAGTAAACTTGAACTTTTAATGCTTATGAATTGACTAAAATTATAAAAGGGAAGACATGGTAGGATTTGAACCCTTAATCATCAAAGTATATCCAATTTTCATAACTAGAAACAAAAAATCTTGAGCAATATTTTAGATTTAATTAGTCTCTTATGTTCTATAATTTTTAATTAATATCATCAAACTGTCATTTTTGTTCAAATAGTAATTAATTGTGAAAATTGGGCTTTAAATTAATCTTTATGGGAATTATATCTATCCTTATCATATTATTATTGGGGTGACTGATGCACTTGTATTTTTAGTGAAATATAAGTTTTGGTAATGTTCACTCATTAAATAACATGTTTATGCATTGTTAGGGACTATTTAGTAATAGTAGTTTGACTAAGGTGTTACACTAGTTTAAATTATATGTTTCTTTTCTTTATTTTTCATAAATTCTTTAAGTTGTTAAAAATTGATTGACTCTTTACTCTTTTTATTGTGTATGCAAAGTGTAGGAAAATTTCTTATCCTAAAATAAAGAAAACAATAAAAGTCAATAAGAAGAAACTAGGAAAGAGATATAAAGAGAAAACTAATTTGCAACATACTAGTGAAAGGAAGTAATTTTACACCTCTAAAATAATCTCCTAATATGGTTGATCTTGGGAGACCTAGTCATACACTTGGGGATCTTCTTAATCCCTCAAGTAAACATACATCTAGCACCATCAAATCACATGTAGAAGGTGATTCATTTTAATTGGTTAGAAGAATTTTATTATTTGGCAATGAGAATGAATATTTGAATGCACACCTTGAAATTTTCTTGGTAAATTGTGATATAGTGAAAAATCAATAGTATTATTCTTGAAGATGCCATTAGATTGAAATTATTCCCAGTCTTCATTATAAGAGAGAGTCCATGCATGATTGTTTTAGCATTTCCTTGTTAGAGCATCACATCATGGGATGACTTGGAGATGAATTTCATGACAAAATACTTTCCTCCAAGTAAATGTCTCAAGTTGAAATCATATGTTTTTCCATAAAACACAATGAAGTACTTTATGAAGCATGAGATAAATATAAAACACAGTGGAATACTTTATGAAGCATGAGATAAATATAAGAGTGTCCAAGTCATGACTTGGATGAGCTTGATCAAATTTAATATTTTTGCACTAGTTTAAGACCAACTTCCAAAATTCATTATGGGTCAATTGTAGGTTTAATGCACATCAAGATAGTTGAAGAAACTAAAAGTCTTATTGAAGTTAAGGTGTTTAAAGATCATCAAGTCCATCATGATAGAAGAAAATCAAAAAGTGAAATATTGAAAACTACTTAGAATAAAAGGAATGTGTTTTAGGTCAAGTTCTAAAATTCCTTGTGCCTCAAATGGAGGTTTAATGCACACAAAGATAGTTGAAAAAACTACGAGCCTTATTAAAGTTAGGGTGCTTAAAGATCATCTAATAGAGGAGACTTAAAAATAGAAATATTGTAAACTATTTAGAATGGAATAAAGACAACAAAAATAGTAAAAAAAACATCCTATAAGGGGGAAATCCATGATAGTTCAAGTGATAAAAAATAATAATTGAAAAAGAAATATCAAAAGGTTCGAAAAAGAAAAAAAGAAAAAGATGAATGAGAAGTTATTTATAAATATCTTTATTGATTCATAAGACCCACTAACTATTGAACTTCTAAGGGAATTGAGGATTGCCATTCAATCATGAAATGACACATGTCCTACTAACTAGTACATTAGACATGACTAGAGTAATGCTTTGGGGGTCAAATGTCTAATTGCCTTCAATTAAGTTCAGACTTTGATATTAAACTAGAAGCTTGATACATTCAATCAAGAGTGTGCCAAGTTGGGAGATAATGATTATGGATTGGGCTTGAAGCTCATGTTCAATTCATTCAAGTAGATACCTCAACCCAACCACTACAATAAGAACAACTTGTTAAGTGATGAAGGCAACACTAAAACTAAAAAACAAGGACACAACTATACATTTACATATTTGTTGTGAATTTAAAGGGACAACACTGAAAAGATTTTCATCAATAATCTAGAAATAAAATGTAAGTGCAATTGACATCTCATTGAATAAAAAACTTTAAAATATTAAATTTATAATTTTTTATCATTTGTATATTATTTAATTTATTTATTTTTATTTAATATAAAATTTCATCTTTATTATACTTTAACAATATCTTATAATGTGAATTACATATTTATTACACATTATCATTCCTATGAAAATTACCATTAACTTAAATTTTGGAGTACCTTCACATATACTCAACCCATATCCAACGGTGGAAGGAAGAATCACCGTCGGCAACGAGACATATATACTCTAATCAAAGTGGGACCCAAACTCGGTCAAAGCCGTCCATAACATGAAATTAGAAAGTACATTTAGTACTATTTTTTTTTAATTGAACGACAACTTCCTACAAATTAGTCACATAACCTTTACCATATCTACTACTAATTACCTCATACGTTACGTTTAATTCGGATTTCTTATCTAACTTTTATTGAAGCTTTATGAGGGTGCGCGCTAATGTATAAATGTGACACACCAAACTAAGCTAATGTATAAATTACGTGGAGGGTAATGTGACACACCAAACTCCACTGGCACTGATAACTGCTGTGAGAAAATAAAATCGTGTATATTTATAAATGTAACTGTCTCGTCTTAATTGTTTTCAATTCCCATTTTCTTCCTTAGTTTTAAAACCTTAGAATCGGGACCACTAGCATATAAATCTTTTGGTCTTTTTCTTCGATGCCACCTTTAAAAGACCCTTTAAAAACCCAACTTGCAGCAGTGACTGGGTCTCCTTTAATTTATCTTGGATCTTGTGATATATTATTGTCTACATGCAGGAGAGACTGCTTTCAAAATCAGTACTCTGCTTGTGATTTTACGTTGCTTCCTTTTCATGGTCAGAAGAACTGCAGATTTGAAAACATCTTCTCACTTTTTCACTTTGTGTTAGGAGGATGCTTCTATCAGTTCCATGCCCTTCATCAATATGCTGTGTCAAAGAGGGTACAAAGATGAAGGAAGATAGGATTTCCAATTTCCCCACTATATATTCACAAAGAGAGACACAGAGAGATCTTTGGACTGTGACATCTTTATCTTTTTCTAATTTTTTAGAGTTCATCATATATGTTTCTTTGGTAATTAACATTTTATAGAGGGCCAGCTGTGTTTAGCTGTACCTCCCTCCATAAGCCTTTGATCATTGTCTGTGTCTCTAGCTATCATGCCTGGGTCGCATGGCATGCATGGTTAGTTGCATGCATGAGCGATTAAATTATCCAGCAAGTCATTTTAACAAGGGCTCCAAAAGTTTTTTCCTATTAGTCAGATTTAATTTTTTAGTATTTTTAAATTAAAGTTAAAAGCGTATTAATTAAATTAAAGGTAAAATTGTGTAACAATATTTTAAATTTAAAAATTGTTTTCATTTATTCCTGTATAAATCTTTGAATATAACAAACAGATTATAAACAAAGTACCAATTTTGTAAATTAAAACTAATAACAGAAAATAAAAAAATAAAAAGTCCTAACTTTCGAAAAATTTAAAGTTGTATTCATTAAAATATTATTTTGAAAGTGTCTTTTTTTTTTACTACTAATTAATTAAGTTTGCATTTAATTTTAATGTATATTTTTCGGCTCTTAATTTTTTTTTCCCATAGTTGAGTGCACACTGAGATTTCGAACCACTATATAGTGAGCTTTGGTTGAAGTAGCGGTATTTCTGTGATTTAGCTATCTCAACTTAAAGTTTTATTTACGAGGATAAGACTGCTTAAATATAATTTTCCACATAAAAAATCCATGTCCACAGTCATGACGACGTACAAGATTAGTACGTGATGTAATTTAAAACCTTGTTAAAATGTGAGAATTTATAAATGATTAAAGTATATTATTAGTGGTGTTTGAGAAAGCTTTTAGCCTTTGTCTCCTTTTTATTTTCAAGAAAAAGAAAAAAAAAATGTACTTGGCTTACAAGTTACAATCTTCTAGCCCCACGCGCGCGTATTCTTTTAATGCCATGACTCCAAACAAGGCACGAACTATTTAACCTTTTCATTTGTTCCATGTAGTAGTGGCGTTTAGATAGTAAAGAAAAAGAACCATGCATCCATTCAGTATCAAGAACAGATTTATGACAAACTAACAAAATAACCAACCATCCAACACAGTTGCAAGACAAAAGCATCACATATATGCATAAATATGTGGTAAATTATACTTGCCATTCTCCATTTGCCAAATGTTTTCAAGGTATATTACTTCAGAATACAAAAGTCTGACTTGCTTTTACTTTACCTTTTAATATATAGTGTCAGAAATCACAGTTTGTCTAAAGAAATCAATTTGCATTGTGTATAACGCATGACGAACATTAAACATCTAATCTTAATGCACATATACATTTATTAACAAGGGAGTTCTGCCCTTTAATTCACCAAAAAAAAACAATATACATATATCGACATAACTACTTACTATATATGTGTGTCCTTGCTCTCAAGCTTAACTTGAACGTGACATTCTGAAAATAACAATTCTAAAAAAGCTTAAATGTGAGTGCACGCATGTGTAGTAGTGAGAGAAGGGTTCTTGGGATTGACTTCCAGTGTAATTTGAACATTTCCTTGGTCAAACCGTGCGCAAAAGGCAATACATATTAAGAGAAAAAGTTCAAAAACAACGTTAAATAACAAATAAAATAAGACGACGCTCAACCAGACGGTTGGAATCATTTGGAAAATTCTAATTACAAGAGCTGCTTCTATTAGTCATGAAGCTGTCATATATATACATGAAAAAAGAGGAGTTTAAGTGTGTAGGAGAGAGTAGTACGTACTAAGTTGAAGCAACAACAATTGTTTACATGTTGATCAAGCTACATTAATCATACATGCATTTGAACTTACATTTATTTAATTGTACTCTTTCAAGCTACATTACATGCAGTATACAGTGATCCCAATTAAAGTCTAGCTTATTGGAGACTGAAAGATAGTGTCATGCCAAACCCACATCTGTGTACAGTTACGGCATACACATAAAGAGTAACATGAGTTTAGCTCATTAGATGCGAGTCTCAAAAGTACCAGTTTAAGCTTCCTTTTGCACTCAATATGGGATTCACAACATTTTGATGAATAAAGCAATATATATTAAATTAACGAAAGAAGGAGTACAAGGGTACCCAAACCAATAATATATGAGATTGATCATAGCATTTTTACCCCTTTAAGAGTTGACATTCATCACTTTCCTCTAAGTACACTGACCTAACATTAGTCCTTTCTTCTTTGGTGGCTTCACTTATCTAAACATTATAACTTAATCTAACCTATATACACTTACGTAATCCGTTTCGCAGCCTAACTTTCAACAAAATCATCAATTATTATGACTTAAGCACACGAGAAGTCATTCTAAAGGACTAGATTATTAGGTAACTGAACCTCATAAAATAAGTACTATATATGTTGAGCTTTCTATTCTAAAGATTATAAACACACTTTAAGGGTGAGTTTTGGATTAGCTTAATTGATAAAATGTTTATTTTTTTAGGTCACGGGAAAATTTTAAAAAAATTATTAGTCCAAAATTAAGCCATACAGACATGAGCTAAATTGGTTGTGTATGTATATATATATATATATATATATCAGCAAATTGGTTGTGTATATGTAGACAAGTATCATACTGTCATGAACCAAAAGGAATTCAAGTATTAAACGCAAACGAATAAATAGTTTTAATTTACAACTTTAACATTCCCCGAGACACTCTGATATGGAAGGGATCGAAACCGCTCGGTTATAGAGACTGTGAGCTAATACCATACCATAAGAGTTTAAACTAATAGATAAAAGCACGCAAATAATAATATATTATATCTATAAAACAATAAGCACATGAACACTATTTCAGATTGTTTGATTATACCTCGTACTCATAATGATTAATCAACGAGGTATCTAATAGCTACAACCACAAGGATGTTCAAACATAAATATGGTATATGTAGCATTGCCCTACCCACAAATTCACATTCACAGCGGAGTGCGAAAATTTAATCGCGTGCTTTAGCCTCTTGAATAATTGATGTGAAGAATGTCCAGAAGCGCTGATTAAGCGTCGTTCACATCGTTTGTGTCAGGAAGGAACCATGATGAGGAGCTAGCTTCAAGAATGAGTAGTACCCTTATTTGGTTGGCTACGATCATTATTATCTGAATCAAGACGCTTGGAGCTAAACGATGTTGGAAGGCGTCTAAGAGGTGAATTGGTTGAATGAAGAGATTGGATGAGAGGATGAGGCATCATGACTTGGGAACTTGAGCTAAAGATCTGAACATTGTTGGATTGTCTTGGATCACTTTCCACTGAGTAAAAAGCAGCTGGTGCAGCAGAAGGTGGACAAAAAAGTAATTGGGGACCAGATGCTCCAGAGAAATTAGAAGATGAAAATGGCACACCACTGCCACTGCTTGGATGGGAAGAAAATAATCCATGGCTTCCAAAGTGGGATAAAGATAGATTTGAAGGCTCAAAATGGTGGTAGGAGCCATGTGTCATGCCATTGTTTAACAAACCAGGTAAATAAGAGTTATTAGTCCCAACAGGGAAGAGCTTATAATGAGCTGAAGAATCCTCTCTATTATGAGCAATACTACCAATTCCATCCTGATGATTTTCTTGTTCAATTGTTTTGATCCAGCACTTGCCTTTTTGGGAGATAGACACACTTTCAGCCAACTCTTTACCATTTAGTGAATCTATATCACAATACCTTGACTTTGCCATAAGGTTTTGATTCACCCCATCCTTCATAAAAGTGGAACTAGCATCATAGAAGCCTCCAAGAGATAACTGAGAGGTACCTGGCAGTAGGGTTTGTTGGTGAAACTGACCTAAATAGTGAGGAAATTGAAGTGGTGGGAGCTTATCAATATCAGATTTGGTAGCTTCAAGCAACCAATCTACCACCTTGCTAGGCTGGTTGAGTCCAAGCTTGTCTTGAAGATCATATAACTGAATTGCTGTGGGCACAGACAGTCTAATCCTTCGGTCCCTCAGTCCCCTAATGGTGCAAACCTTGCTGTGCCTATCTTTTCCTCCCAAAGAACGTGAGACACGCACGATTCTTGGATTTCTGAATGCTGACCATGATCTTGAGGTGGAGGGTGCCTTTAAGAGCTTCTCAATTTTAATGTTATCACCCTCTTGTTGATTGGCTTGATGAACTTTACTTGAACTTTCTATCATCGTGTTACTTATTTCATCAATTTTCTTCTTGATATCATCCAATAACCTTTTCGATCTCCTCACCGACCCGACCTGATAAACAATGGGAATAAAAGGTTATAATACCAGAAATATTTTTGTGTTATGATTATGCAGTTTTTGTTTTATTATATATATACAACAAATTATGCTAAAATTGTAGCATACTTGACTAAGAATCGATCCGTATTTTAGGAAAAGAATTACAAACTGGAGAGTCAAAATTAAGGATCAGAAAGAAACAAAATAGTGAAAAGTTCTATACTGAAATCAGCTTTACCAATTCTACATGACAACTGAAGCTGTGCTGCTCCAAAATTAGGGCGAAGACTATTCTACTCACTCAATTGATAGCTATGAAACTGAATCGAAGTCAGAAGCATGAGTTTGGTGGGAAATTGTGCTCGTGATTAGGATTTCACAAAAAATTAGAAGCATGAGAACAAGGCTTGTGTTAATTAGTAGTGAGCTTACAAGATCAACTTACGTGAGAGAGGAAAGTGTGGATGCTATGTGCCAAATGCTGTAAGCTTTTCAGCATACAGAAGAAATGGAGGAGACAGCAGAAGTAGAAACTTCGTACAAGTCTTGAATGTTAATTAGTAGAGCAGATGACCTCAAGTTTCCACTTCAACCTTTGTCCTGCAAAGGAATAATAATGTTGCATTGAATTGAGATTTTTGTAAAGATAGATTAGAATTTTACGGCATCATGTCAAGTGTAAATGTAAAAAAACAAAAAAAATTAGTTCACCTTGACCATGTGGCATCCTTGTCAAGTGGCACGTCGACCAAATTGTTTGCCTTGGCTTCCCTCAATTTGTTTACACCACACGTTGAACAACATATCGCTGCCTTAATAATGACTATTATTAAGTGTTACAAATATAAACATAACTAAATTCTTAATTTAGTTAGTCAAAGAAAGAGTGTCACTACATTAATCTTTAGAAAAATATTATCACTAAATTACTCCGTTGAAAATACAAATAATGCAAAATTTATCTTTTATGTGTCATCGTTATAATTCTTTTTGAAGATGAATATGAAAATTTATGTTTTCTAAAAATAATTTGATCAGTACAATCAATCGTCAAAGAATTAGTGGCCACATAAGAATTAATTTAATAATAATTTTTAAAAAAAATAATTAATATAATATTACACTAAGTTTAATTTAAAAGACTAAATCAAATTTTTTTTTTTGATAATTATTAATTATACTAAGCTTCAGAGTCGAACTAATTTAGGACTGCATTGCCAGCTAGCCCAACAGGACAAATTAGTGACAAAAGAGAAGTTACGAAAAAGAATACCTTTAATCCATTCATGATTTTGAATTTTCTATTAATAAAAAAATGAAGCATTATCTTTTTTAGCAGCAATAGATATTTTAAACCAAAAATTTCTCAAAAATTCATTTTTATCCTTTATGAGAGAAAAATTTACTTGAGGTATAGACACTAAATATGGAGATTTTTTTAATCAGCATTTTAACTGCAATTTAAAATTATGTTCGGGATTTATCATTTTTACTAGACTATTCCCGTTGATAAATTCGTCGTTATAGTTAAGAAAATAAGAAAATTCCGCTTTACATTGTTATGGAATTAATGTGTTTTTAATCGTCTCTTATATTATAAATTTAAGTTCCTATTTTTGAATAGTAAAGGCATTTTAATATTATTTTTTTTTATGATACGTGACTTCACTGTTATTTAATATTTATTTTTATACTTTTTTAAACTCTTAAATGATTAATTGTTCCTTTTTTATATAATAGTATTTGTTTACGTCAAAGTTTCTTTTTGTGTCTAGATTTGAAATTCTTAAATTTTAAATTTAATTACATTTAAAATTTTCTTTTTTATATTAAAATTTTCATTTTATTTCAAATTTTAACTACTCATGCTTTAAAACTATTTTTTTAAAGCGTTTTAAAAAATTCCCCTTTCCCTAAATTTAAAGTACTTATAATAATTTTTCTAAATTTAAATTAACTACAAAAATTTTCCTAAATCTAAATTATATTTTTATATTAAAATTAAAAAATATACATAAATACTTGCAAGTTAGATAAAAGCAAAGCACGCGGATGAAACTCAAGGTTATATTATATACGGAATAAAATCTCATATTCCCTCAATTAAAATTAAATATAACACATAAACCAAATAATTTCTCTCTTTCTTAGGCAGTCCTTATTTGTTAGTTTTTTTATTATTGTTGTTGGCATGTCATTTTTTTAATTTGGACAGGGAGAGAGACCGTCAAGGGGAAAAAGTGATTTGAATGATTGTAATTACTTATTCCTATTTTTAGTCTTGTTCATGACCAATTAACAGATAACTCTCTCTCTCCCTCTTTTAGTTATTTTGTTCTCATCTCACTTTTTAATTGAAGAAACATGAAATGGGACAAGGATTAAAAAGGGGTTACTGTATTCCATTATATACAGAGAGAGATTCATTTATATATAGACATGCACACATTTAGTATATGTATATCCAATGCTATTAGTTATGATTATAACACCAAGATTTACAACCCATTGCCGACATAAGTTAACAGCCTAAAGTGGGATATTGTGGAAGAAACTCATCTGATTATAATTAATATTATCATGTTTTATTTGCATTTTGTTATGTATTCGGTTTTTTTTTTCTTATTGTACAAATATAATTTCTCTTTTAAATTTTATTTTCAATGAAAATATTTTTGTTTAAAATTACAAAATGCATTTTTATTGCTCTGTTTTAAAATGTTGTGATGGAAATATTTTGTCTGCTATTGTAACTTTTTTAAAATAAATTCTGAAAAATAAGAAACAGAATACATAGTGTATGTAATATTTTTGTTGACGTTTATAAAACTATATCAACTGCAAGTAAAAAACAAAAAATAAATCAACAGGTAAACTTTAAATTGTTATGATGTATACTGTTGGAGTCTGATCAATTGTATTAGATGATAGATCCGTAGCTGCGCAATAGATGAGGGACCAACGTAAACATAGGCTCTTAAAAGCATCCACTCAACTTATAGCTGGAAAAAAGAGAGGGACCACAAGCAGATGGCAGTGAGATTTGCACACAGCACAATTTGGAGTCTGTATGAGTCACACTGTAACAATTAGTTTTATTAGTTATCTAATTGTGCTAGTTGTTTCACAATATTAAGATGCATATGCTTCTCGATCCAAAATCGTGCATATAATTAATCAATGTCTCATATATATGTACACTAGAACATAAATTAGTTCCTTCTAATTAATAATTATTAATCCGAGTTTCCTTTCACTGCGTGATATGAACAATTGTGCTGGCATGGCCTTGCAGCTTAGAATTAGTATATGGTCAATCTGGCCTACTACTATAGTATCTAAATTAGGTTGTTGTCTTGTGTATGTCGTTATATGTTATAAGATTACTTTCCTGCCAAACAAGGAAAGAGAAAAGCTAACATGCAAGTAATGTTGCTTACTTAGCCTTAGAGAGAATATTTACCTTTAAAACACCAAAAAATAAAAAAGAAAAGAAAAGTATATTTAGCTTTTAAAAACCTGCACTCCCGTTTGTTTCTAGAGAACATATACATGTCTAGTAAAATGACACGAGAAGAACCCTAGTTGGCTCTTCAGTTTATATATCCAATGTTGAAAAAGGAAAAACACATGATGAATCTTTTTTTTTTTTTCTAATGTTGTGTGCCGGAGCTAGAGACAAGAAGTAAGAGCCTTCAGCTTTTCCATTCAAAATATCTACAAAATAGGAATCTTCACCTAAATTATTGATGTGTTCATCATCAGGACACTGCAACTGCCGTTGTTTAGTACTGGTCAAAAGCAGAACCAACTTTAAACTCAAAACCCTAAGCGGGGTTAAAACCCTGCGAACCACATATATACGAACCTTTCAATAAGTAAGGTGAAAATTTATTTCTGCACCCAAATCTTGCCGGAGACATTAGTTTTATATATAATCGATCAGACTTGAAAAAACAAGAAATACATAGCATGGTATTATTTATGATAGGGCATAAGAAACCCTAAATTTTCAATCAGAGAGAACTTTATCATTTGAGATAAAGATGGTCCATTGGAAGTATTCAGTTTTTGTTTGCAGAAACAGAAAATGATGAGTTTGACGTACTGTTGTCGATCTGTTTCTCTTTCTCAAGGTTTTTTAGTTTTATGTGCCCAGCATTATCTTTCCGTCTGCAAGCTATTGCATAAAAAGTAATGATTTAACGAGAGGATTTTCTAAATAATATATGATGATGATATAATTATTTACACCTAATTGCCCCCAAACCTCGTATAATTCAGCCCTCTCTTCTATCGCTATTCACTCTTACAATAGGTAAAGTCAATTCAGTTCAAACTGTACCCATCTATATATATTTTTGCAAGGATATATATTTATATAATTGGCCAAGTGGAAAGCAAAGAATTAATCTTCGTTGAACCGGAGTCGTGAAAACTATATTTCTTTGAATTTTATTAAGTTGCTTAGATATCCATTTTTTTGTTCCAAATCATAATAAAGTTTGGGAGTCAACCATGTAACATTTAATAAATATTTTAAAAAAACCCGGACGTTAATAACTAGGATAATAATACTCCTTAACTTTTATATAGTATTACTGAAATTTGTTATATAAATCATATTTTTTTTAAATGTCCTTTGTTATTCACAAGTTATATTGAAGTTCAACTAATCTGAAATTGAAACTAGCTAATCAACATCTTTAAAGGAGTAGAACTCTTCCGGCACATATTTTAACTATTCACACACGAATTAAACAGACTTTATCTAATTAAAGAGAATCAAGCTCCTTTATCTAAGTAAAGAGAATCAAGCTCCTTGTTAGTTAGATGATCAATTACAGACGTTGGTGAATCACAATTTTATAAATACACGTGAGAACATATAGTAATTAGATGAAAATTGCTTCTTCGACATTTATGCTAGCTAGCTAGAGTTTCGATGCAAGAGAGAAAAAACACTTTTGAGTTTGAAATTAATATTTTAAGCTCTTGATTTAAATATTATTCTTAACGTATTTTTTTAAAAGCCAGGATTTGGCATTTAGTAGGGGTGGTTTTTTGGTGAATTTAGTAGGTATTTTTGAAGCTTCTATAAGGGAACAAAGTCTCTCGTTGACTAAGGAGAAACTCTTCAAGAGTTTAATATTTAAATAATCAGCTCAACTGCAGAAACGAAAGTTGTAGAGAAAAAAGAATTTGCGCCATATATACTTTTCCTTTTATTTTTAATTAATTAATTACCTCCGATAGGTGTATATAGTCTACACTTTCATGCAAACTTTCAAGACTACTACTTCTGTACATCTTTTCCAAACCTACATTTATGTATGACTTTGGGAACCTGGGTGCATATTGATCAAAATATGTATCTCAACGTGCATAAAGTAATGCTTACTTTAAATGCAAGAGGGAAATTAAGTAGAAAGACAAATTTTCCCTTAACTGTATATATATTTCTTTCTTTCTTTCATCTTACAGCTGAAAACACCGTTGTATCACCGTCAACACTGTCCACTGAGTAGTAGTGAATAACTCTAATGAATGAATATATACTATCACTATCAAGGACTGTGAGATCTCTGCAATTTAGCAACATGATATGACTCAGTTAATAAATGTGTGTTCAGAGAGATCAATAGATAATTTTGGAGGATTTGTATGAGTGACAAATTCCCATTGTCGATTGGGAAACGGAATCTATTTATTCAAATTCAAATATATAAAAATATGTGCAAAGAATCATTAAATTTAGGTGTTACGTGTATACTATAATGATGAAAGACATGATACGAGATCATTAAATCTGACTATAAACTGTCTTAAATTTTATGTAAATATGATTTTTCTAGGTTCCTTGCACCCACTGCCCCAAGTAGTTATTGCACTGAGCGGCAAAACTGCAAAAGCTAGCGACAACAGCGAAGATATATGATGTCAAGATAAAAAGAAAAGTGAAAAAGATAAATGCAAATTAAGCTAAATAGTTTAGAACTAAGAGAAATAGCTCCCATCCAAGTGTTTTTAGAGAGTATAAGGACAACAGGCTCTTCTCCTTACAACCATTACTCTTAAGCAGTGACCGCGTGCTTTGCCAACCTCTATGCTTGTGTCCATGTGAATGAAAGTGACTGAGAAGGAGGGAATGGCTTCTATCATTGGTGAGGTTTGCCCTTTGCCCCATAGCTTGCTGCTGCGGTCTGTTTCATTTAGGAGACCCAATGACAGCAATATTATTTATTACCATATAGATAATTAATTATAAGGTCAACTCAGGAGCTCAAATTTTCATGCTAGCTAGCTACATCATCTCGCTTAACTTCTTTTACACGAATTAAGTAATTTAATGTCCTCTTTTCAATATTTATATATAATTTATAATATTAAAAAATATGTAGGTAACAAAAATATAGTTATGTGTTAAGTATATACCCATAGCAAAGTTAATTTTGGCAGAGGAGTGTTAATGAGTTAATTTTGGTTTAGTTTGGTTAAATTTATTATTTAAAATTTTTATTCTCTTTGTTTTATTATAATTATCATATAAGAAAATAAATTTATTTTAAATTAATTTTTATTTTAATTTTTTAATGTAGTATTAATTATTTTTTATTTATATTTTTAATATTATTATTATCGTGTATTGTATTCGGTAAAATTAATTAAGATTAAGATAAATTTAGTAAAATTGTTATTCTTTTATATATTAAATGAGATTTTTTAGTATGTGTAAAAAAATCTATAACAACAATTAAAATGAGACAGAGAGAATAATAATTTGGATGAATTAATCATGTTTATGTAATTT
Source organism: Pachyrhizus erosus (assembly GCA_026544285.1). Taxonomy (NCBI): domain Eukaryota; kingdom Viridiplantae; phylum Streptophyta; class Magnoliopsida; order Fabales; family Fabaceae; genus Pachyrhizus; species Pachyrhizus erosus. The sequence goes on along the minus strand of JAMLFT010002536.1, from coordinate 990 downwards.
TTTTATTGAACTAGAGCGATATCAACTTAGTCAATAAGTTGAATTAGGTTAGGTCTTTGAATACAAAAAATCAAGAATTATTTTAAATTTTAAAAAATTATAATGTTTTCTTATCATTTTAGTAGACCATTGTGGAAGTTAAATTGAAAAGGAAATATTACTCCATTAAATACAATCACAATAAATATGATTGTCTTTAAATTTAAATAATTATATATTTTTTAAGTCATTTTTTTTAGAATACATATTTTGATATTTGTTCTTCAACTGAACAAATTAATATCATATATTTTAATCTTACACTTCAACTATTTATTAAGACATGACTTATTCGAGTAGTGCTTATTAATTAAAAAATGCTAAGTTGATATTAACATAGTATATAAATAAGGAAAATATCTAATAAACAAAAGAATACAATAAATAAAGCAATCAACTAAATCAACATAGTTAGAAACGATAAATCTAATGAGTGAGAGATTGAAATCATAAACTCATTATATGTATTTCTTTTCTCTTATTTTTGTTTTTATCTTAAGATATTATATAAGAAAAATATATAAGTAATAAATTAAAAATTAAAGTGTCATATGAATAGATTGGATTGGGTTCATGGATTTAACAATATAACTTATTATCCAATTTAAAAAACAACATGTTTGATTTGGTTGAGTCTGTTTGATTTGGATTAATTGTACTTTTTGTCCCCAATTTATTATTTTTTCATGAATTTTATTCCTAATTTTTTCTTTCACACATTTTACCTTTCACTTTTCAAAATATCACAAATTTCGTCCCTAATGACGCATCAACACCACATCATGTCATACAATTCATGTTAATATCATGTGTATTGTCATATCAACATTAGAATATCATGTTAGTAGTCAACTAACGAAACTAAAAATCAACTAAAGAAAGGACAAAATCTGCTACATTTTAAAAAGTGAGAACAAAATGTAAAAAAAAAAACTTAAGAGTAAAATTTTT
>JAMLFT010002535.1:0-25095 GCA_026544285.1 Pachyrhizus erosus | reverse complement strand
CTAGATTAATTCCTTTTTCTATTTATAGTTTATTTAAGGATTTGGGAATTTAAATCCTAGAAGAGAAAGATATCAATTAGTGAATATTGTTTAGGGAAAGAGTAAAAAGAAGAGAAGATTTTAGTTAGTAAGAAATTAAAATAAAATAAAAAGAATGAAAAACACAAATTTAGTTCCAAACAAAAATCTATATCATAAGTGGTTTAAAATGAATAAAGATAAGAAAGAAATGAATAAAGAAATAAGAACAATTGAAATAGAAACAACATAGAATTTTTCAAAAATTTAAAATAAACTTTAAAGAATTAAGAATAATTAAATATTTTTGGTAAAATAAATAAATAAAAAGTTTCAGTTAGAATAAAATCAGAGTAGAATTTTCAAGAATTAAAAATAAAATTTTAGGAATTAAATATAATTAAATAAATATTTCTAGATAAAATAATTAAATTTTTATCAAATAAAATAAATAATTGGGAAAATAAAATTTAATTAGTATAGGGAAAATATAAATTAAGTTTTTAGGATTTTTAAAAGAATTTAGAAATTTAAATTAGAATTATTAAAATTAAAAACAAGAAAATAAAAGAAAGAGAAAAAAAAAACAAAAGAAAGAATAGGAAAAAGAAATAGAAACGAGAAAAGGAAGAAAGAGAAGGTGGAAAGGGGCCAGCAGGGCTCGAACTCGTGACAAGAAGGGAAGAAGAAAGTGAAGAGCATTTTGCCAACTCGGCTACCCGATTTTAGGTAGCAAATAATAGACTAGAAAATATAAAAAGAGTAAGCATGTAGTTAAATGGGAAAATAAAAAATCTGAAATGAGAAAAAGGCTTGGGACGGATTCGCAAGCAGAGACATGGGGTTCGAGGAGAGATTGGGATGTAGGGATTATTTTTTGACCGCTAGGCCCATCGCTATTATTTTTATGAAATAAGAACTACTTAAGTTAATGTTAAAAACACTTGCAACCATTGAGGCAGCTTCATTACCGCTAACATCTAGCTCACCCTCTACAACGACGTCGTTTGACCTCTGCTACACTACCGACGCCCTGCAACCCCTAGCTGGTGATCCTACTACCTCAGGTTACTCCAACTCAAAGGGATGAAGCGGAGAAACGTCTATAAATACTTCGTTGAAATCAAAATCGAAGAAGAAATTAAAATGAACTTCGTCTCCTAAATTCTCCTTAATCCCTCACCCCCACTAAGTCATTGCCATTCCATTAGCTTTGAAATCGTTCATAGAATGATTCTGTCCAAGAAATTCAAAGAATTATGCAAAGAATCAAAAGTTTACAACATCGTTGGAGCACTCGTCGAAGCTTCATCGAAAAACTTCCAAAAGGTAGGAGAAGTTGTCTTTTCTTCAAATTTTAATCGTAGATTCATTCTAAATTGTCTTAATTTAAATTCTAGAAAGATTGACACTCTAAAACACATTAATTTACCCAAAATGAATCAGATTTTGAAAAATTTGAACACTCATAAATCAAAGCTCCATTCACTAGTAACTAGGTACGTTTTGATCAATTACGGTTCGTGATAACTTGTAAATAAGTGATTGAACGATTCTATATGGATCATTTGTGAAAATTGAGCGAAGAAATAAGGATTCAAAAATTTTTGGTTTCGAACCAGTTCTTTGGGGTGGAAGAAGAAGATGATGACAAAATTACCATTTTGCCCTTTAGTAGAAACTTACCAAAATACCCCTATTTTGTTTTCTTAAAATTTCTCTGCCAACTTCATTCATTCAAGCTTTGAAATGAGTCTAAAAAAATATCTGTATCTCTTAGTATAATTATAAACGCAATTTTTCTAAAAAAGATTGATTACACATAATTTATTTTTCTAAAATTTCAAAAATACCCCTAAGAAAGAAAAATTGAATTTTAACCTTTTTTGTCAATAAATTAAGGAGAAAATTGTCAGAACATGTTTATAAATAAACCTAGGGTATTTTCATTACCTTAGAAACTTAAAAATCCTTAAAAACAAATTATTATTTTCAAAATGACCAAAATATCCTTTTGGTATAAAAATGAAAAATTTATCATTTTGGGTCATTCTAACCCCAGAAAAATTATTCTAAATCCATAAGAACTATTATATATCATGATAAAAATTTATGAGTTGAAAATATAAATGAAAATCCCCAAAATGGCAATTTTTTACAAAATGACCAAAATGCCCTTACTTTATAAAAATTAATTTTTATTTCTGTTTGGATATTCTAAACTCAAGAAGAATAGTTTTAAATATACTAGGAACATATATAATATATCTAGAGTTGGATTGTGAGAAGAAATCACTAAAAAGTCATATTTTTGCAAAAAGACCAAAATACCCTTCTTAAGTAAATTCCTAAAAAATACCCCTTTTTCAATAAAATTTCCAAACTAAGACTAATAAAGGTTTTAAAACATTCTATACTTCTTTCACATAAATATAAAGGTAAAAAGAATTTTGAAAAGAAAAGTGTAAAATGCCATTTTGCCCCTACCTTGTTGTGTGAACATAATATAAACTATTAATTACTATGATCTTTGATTATGCATTTAATTGTGTTGGATTGATGATGTTAATGTGAATTTATACCTCCACTATAAGTCGAAGGTAAATATTCCTGATGATTGTCCATATGAGATTATGACAACCCTAGGATAGATGATGAACTAAGAAATGCTCAAACAATAATGACACAAGTCTAGAAGGGTTGTAATATAAAGATGGATGTTATTCATGGATACATAAACTTGTCATAAACACCAAGATAAGATAGGAAGTGGAGATGGCAGATTAAATAAGGAAGGAAGAATGAACTAAATACCTTAATGTGTGGGGACTAAGAATAGGGATGCAATGGTTGACCATAGAAGGTACTTGAGGAATGTATGTAGGCTCTGGTGAGACCTTAGGATAGATAAGGTGCCAAGTTGTAAATCGCTCAAGAAGAAGATGGTGTCACAGAACCAGCTTGGCATCCCTAACAAAGTGGAGCATTACCAAGATTCAGTTGAGAGTATCCTAGATCGAGTACTAGGCAAGATGTGTACTCCCGATAGTCAACCAAAGATTGCAACTTGGATTATTAATGATGCACTCTCGTAAGCCCTCCTAGAGTTAGTAGTATTAGAGGTTATGAAGGGCTCTAAAGTGAGTAGAATTCCTAATTAGGCACGTACAATGAGATGAGCGATTACGTTAGATAAAATACCCTCAATTGTATGTGTGTATACCCAAGGATTGATGACTTACTCCTACACCCCCTATGTTTTCAAACTCAAATGGTAGATGAATTCCAGCCACTATTTCATTTGACAATCCTACCCTTAGAAGGAAGATGGACCTATGATAGAGTTCAAGGAGATGATACTTTTGTGGGATATGTTCGATTTGCTTTCAAACTAGCTAATGTCATAGTACCTTGGCAATTTCATCATGTAGACCTACCCATAGTCTTGTCTTATCCCAAACTTTGCCACCTAGATTCACTAGAGTCCTAGCCACAAGAAGACGACCACAAACTCCTCAACCTCCATAATCCTCCATGGGGTCAGTTCAAGCCCATGACCCAAACAGGAGAAAGGATTATATAAAAGAAGAAGATCCCTCTAAGGAATCTCATTAGATCAAATAAGTTCTGAAAGATAGTTGAAAAGATATTTTGTTCAAGTATCAAGGATATTGTAATGATGTAATATTAAGTTTTATAATTTCATTTATCTTATATAAGAAAGTGTTAAGGATTTCTAAATGAGTGAGATGTGAATAGTTAGATTATTGTCAAATTGTAATTCCTCTAATGAATTAAGTTTAAATTTTACTTATGGTTAAATACAATTTCTTAGTTATTAAAAGTAAATAAAAAGGGACGTTACAATTTTGACTGTTATATTAGGTTGTGTTTAGGTGTAGCGTTTAGGTGGTACCTTAACTTCTTAGATGACATTTGTTATAGTCACTTTGGATGCAAGTGTCTTATTGGTAGTAGTCTTTATTCGTCCATGAGGAATAACTTGTCCAATGCGCAAGCTATCATCGTTTGATGCTTCATCAACATCAGCATCCCTTTGCCTTTCCAAAAGGCCTTCTTCAATTTTTTTTGAGTCAGAGTCTTCTTGTAGGATCATCTTCCTCCATCAAATCTATTTTCGATTTAACTTCATCTTCTTTATCATCCAATGACACCTTAGTTGGGTGGTAAAAGGTATCTTTAAGATTCAACAAAAGCATAATCCTAACTAGGTTGGTCTTACCAAAAATACAACTAGTGAACCTTTATCTAACCTTTTTCCATGATGGAATTCCTCTTAGAGTTAAGAAGCCTACAAAAAATAATGTACACACCATGATCCTAAAGGATTTTGTTCAATAGAGCAACATATGTAATGCTCTTAGACTCTTCATGTTTCTAGCAATGTTAATATAAATCATGTGTGGAAAGTTGAATTGTAGGCCTTCCAAAAGATTAAACAAAATGAACCTATGAATGGGAGTGATTGAGTCCTTAGACCCAACTTTGTGCAAAATTTCCTTGTTCAAAATCTACTAAAATCTTCCTTTCACGGCTCAAAATTCCATAAGTCAATCCCTACTCATAGTTATCTCCTATTAACATCTTGCCAATGACTTGAGACTCCCTATAAGTTGTATCCCAATTGTCTTGAATGGAACTTCCAATGCATTCACATCTTGTCATAGAAGCAATTGTTCCATGGGTTATTAGAACCTCCTTCGCCAAAATTGTTCCTAAAATAACTTATTGGCTAAAAAACTTGACACTTCTCCAAAACATCTTGATATGCTTACGGTGATTGACCTCCTTGAGATTGAAGTAGCTTAAAATTACATAGTTCTTCAAATTATTCTTTACTCTAAGGCTAGCAACATGCAAAAAATCAATGTTGAACATGTGCCTAATGATGATTGTTATTGACTTTGTGTTGATAGAGTTAATGGGTGTGGATTCGGTGAACTCTTAAATGGAAGACACTTTTGTAAAGAGGTTAGGATTTGGATGGAAAATAGCTTCTTTATGTTCATGAGATAATAGAGAATAAATAAAATGCATGGTTCAAGTTTCTAAGATAGAGAGTGAGTAACTCTTATGCTCAAATTTTGTAAGCATTTAGGTCAAAATATGAGAAGGTTTTAAGCGTTTGTTTAATGTTAATGTGACTTAGTAAGGTATATGACCTTTATCTCAAATCATTGTTATTTAATGCAACATGTAAATACATCGTCTAACATACTAATGCTCGTAAAGCATATAACACTAAAAAAAATGTTACTCACACATTGAACAAATACACATGGATGTATGAATGCTTATGCATTGGATGCACATTATCCTTGGACGATAAGTTCTTTGGACACTAATTCCATCAAAAGCAAACTTATTAAAATTAAGCATTGCTCTATATTGTCCATTACAAGCTTCTTTATCAAAAGAACTAATTTATCTTCAATAAGGTGTTTTGTAAATATGTCAGCAAACTAATTTTCAATGATTATAAATTGTAGATTCACTATCTTTTTCTAAACAAGATTATGAATAAAGTGATGTTTAATTTCAATACGTTTGACTCAAGAATGTAGTATGGGGTTTTTAGGAAGGTTTATAGTAGTAGTGTTATCATAAAAGTTAGGCATTTTACTCTTATAGTGTTGTCATCTTCAAGTTGATGCTTGATCCACAAAATTCTAAAACAAAGTTCCTTGCCTTTTACTTGTTTAGGAGACTAAATTACCACTAATAAAGTGACAACCTCGACTAGTGTTTTTTTCTTTCAATATGGTCTCCAACATAGTCAACATCCCAATAATTTACTAATTTGTATCCCATTCTTTTCTTAAAGAATAAATTAAGATTAGTGGTTCCAATAAGGTATCTAAAAAAGTATTTAACTATTGTTAATTATACCCCCCATTAGATTTTATTAAAATTTGGCACATAGACGTACACTAAACATGATGTCTAGTTTAGACTATGTGAGGTGTAAGAGAGATCCTATCATTCATCTATGAGACACTAATATACTTTCTTTTACTTTTTATCCAATCTAAGTATAGGTGTTGGATGCATAAGAGTCTTCATCTCCGTAGCATCATCTAACTCAAACTTCTTTAATAGTTCCTTCACTTACTTGGTTTGGTGGATTTATATGACATTCTTTGTTTATTTGATATGACATCTAAGAAAGAACTTCAACGCCCCAATCATACTCATCTCAAACTCACATCATCTTAGAAAATTCCTAACATAGGATTTTGTCAATAGCACCAAAGATGATGTCATCCACACATATTTGAAGAATGACAAAATGAGTGTTGAACTTTTTATGAAATAGAGTTTTGTTTACTTTTCCTTTAGAAAAACCATTTTTGATTAAAAAGGAACTTAAATTTTCACACCAAGCATGAGGTGTTTGTTTCAAACCATAGAAAGTTTTGTTTAATTTAAAAATATGTTAAGGAAATGTGTCACTCTCAAACTCAAGGGGTTATTTTAGATAGACTTCTTCATTTATAATGCAACAATCATATTTTCTACTAGTTTTTTTTTAAAAAATAGATGTACATAGACTTTCATAATCGATAAAAATTTCATTAGAATATTAGAGTTCAAAAAGTACAATCATACTTAACTAGTTATATTTACTATTACATAACATAACCAAAGATAAAGTCAACTCTTCTTCTTCACTTTTCTTCATTTGGAGTATTCTAAAGGGTCCTCTTCTTTCTATGATTTTTTTTTCCTTGATGGTATGGAAGTATTGGTAGGAGTTGAGGTAGATGGATGATTGGGGTTTGATGGTTGTCTGTGTTTGGGTTGTGATAGAATGCTTGGAGGAGAGTCGAAAAATCTAGGTGGTGTTGTTTTTGTTAGGTTTCTTAGAAGGCCAATTTTTCTGGGTGAGACAAATGAAGAAGGGTCAAAAGAAATGAAGGTGAAACGGAAAAATCCTATATAGGTGTCAAGTTCGTATAATGGATCTTAGGCCCATCTTCTGCATAGTGGCAAAATAGACAAGTGGAATAAGGGATGAAATTCACTAGACATCTTCTCCTGAAAAATTTTGGGATATGTACAAGTGAGTCACCCATTCTTCATCAAACACAAACAATTGTGTACCTGTCAAACATTTACGTTTACTCTTATCTCATGGCTATGTTTACTATTAATTTATTACTAGCATATTAGGGCCCTTCGCTACCTCCTCCTTTCAACTCCAAAGGGTTTATGCGAACCGTATCATTCATTCAATAATTGCAATTTGGGTGACTATCGGGAGTACATATTCTAATCCAGTACAAAGCCTCAAATACTCTCAACAGATCTTGGTAATGTTCTACACGTCAGGGTTACCAAGCTAGTTCAAGTAACCCTCTTTTAGAGTGACTCACAAACTTAGCACCTTTACAACCCCAAGGACTTCCATGGCCTACGTACATTCCTCAAGTACCTACTATAGTCAACCCATTGCATTTCTTCAATCTTATTATCTCACATGAATTACCATGGGTTGCTACTTCGTGCCTTTCCAAGTTCAAGTCTCCAGGTACAAGATCCAACTCACATCATCTTATATGAAATCCCGTCTTATATCAAATACTTTATTCACAATAATATCAATTGACCAAATCATCAATCATCTTGGCTTTCTAGCTAGAAATCATTATACGGGAGGGATCATTTCGTCGCAGAGACTTGTTGTACTTATAGTAACCATTTGTCTGCTATCCTATGGTTTGCCATTTCAAATCCTACCATTTAGGTCTAGATATAAAGATATAAAATACTTCACATTCAAACAAATCATGATTGAAAGTAACATCATAAATATTTTGGTAATCATACCATAAAATATTAACACATCTTCAAAAGAAAGTATTTTGGTATTGTCCCAATTCTTTGGATACTATATAATGGTAATTTTAAAAAGTATATTGGGAAATAATTTTATAAACTCTTTAAATAAAAGGTTTGATTCTCTTATTCTTTCATAATCATAATTATTTTACTAAGATTATGAGTGTAATAATGAATTTTATCCTCTTGAAACATAGAAGGTCATTTTAGTAATTTTATTTATTTCTTATAACTAAAATTGTAAATTTATTTTTACATTATAAGTAATTAGTAGTTATTATTAATTAATAGCAAAACTATGATATTTTTATACTTTTAGTTTAACTGAGGGGCAAATTTGTAATTTTCACAAAAAGGGTATTTTGCTCATTTCACGCCTTCAAATTTTATGTTATTTCAACAATTCTAGACCCATGAGAGAAAAATGGTCATTTGACCATCTTCTTCTTTAGCAAAGGTTATAGACCTCTAGTTGGCTCGAAACCAGTTTCAAATTTACCATTTCCTTCCTTTATCTTGTTATGAGTTTGTTTAATCCAATTCAAAGTGTATGCAACTGGAATCAAGCACCATTCACCTCAGATGTTTATATAGCCTCTCCACTGCCTAATTTTAATCTATTTTTTTCCTAGGTGGTAGAGGTAGGCTTGTTGAGTAAGGTAGGCTCTAAACGTTGGTTAGGTGACTAGTTATGCAGGGAAAGCTCGAGGTTAAAGATGAAGTTTGCAATGGTGGTTGAAGGAACAAAGGAAAGGATATATGCTTTTATTTTTGTTAATTTGTCAACGATAGACCTAACGGTCTAATTTGCAACTCTCCTCTCCTTTCTTTGACGCCTTCCTAGGGGGTATGGGTTCGAGCATTGTAACATCCCAAATTTTACAATATAATGATATTATATTTCTAGAATTTATCTCTTACTTATTTTTTATTTAATCCTTTTAGGAAATTAAGTCTTATAAAGAAAATTGATAAATTGTGAATAAGGTTTAGGAAAGAAAGAAAGAAAATAGAATTGTAGTTAGTAAGAATCTAAAATTTTTTAAAAAATAAAAGAATTGAAAATATAAAGAAATTAAATTTATAAAAAAAAGAAAGAGTTGAAGACAAAAGAAGAATTAAGAATTTAAATCAAAAGAAAATTTTTAGAAGATTAAAATAAAATTTTAAAGATTTAAATAAAATTAATTAATTATTTAGACAAAATAAATTAATTTTTTTTCAAGATAAAATACATTATTATGAAAAAGAAAATTTAATTTAGTAGAGGAAAATATAATTAAGATTATAGAATTTTTGAAATTTTTTTAAAAATATAAAACAGAATTAATAAAATTTAGAACAGAAAATAAATAAAATAAAATAAAGAAAAGAAATAAAAGAAAAGGAAGGAAGGAAGAAAAGAGGGGATGGGGTCAACAGGGTTTGAACCCGCAACCCTAAGGTGGAGAGGAGAAGAGAGACTACGTGCCAACTGAGCTACCTATGTGGGGTAGCATTTTAAAGAAATAAAAAAAAAAGTAGTGAAACACTGAGTTTTAAAGGAAAATAAAACCTAAAACCAAAATTTGGCATGGTGGGGATTCGAACCCGAGACTTGGCATAGGGGTCCAGTGTCTTAACCATTGGATCGCGGTGCATTCGGTGATTATTAATCACCTTAATTTTTATTTATATATATGAAAACCTCGTTAACGAATGAAAAGCCGCCATATAAGCCACCCCCATGCCTTAAAGAAGCCTTCGTCTTCCTCGAGCCAATTTTGACGACCGCCATGCTTTGAAAACCACCAGCCTAGGCTCTACCACCCTTCCCTACCACAGAATGTGATGCCCATCACCTATAATTCCCGAAACACAAAGAAATTAGGCCGACGAGGGGCTATAAATACCTGTCCAAAGTTCATATCGAGAAATGAAAAACAAGGAAAACCTCGATTCAATTCTCCTTATTCTCATCCCCTCATGACCTCTCATTAATCTAAAGAGTTTTGAAATTGCTCAAGGAATGATTCTATCCAAGAAACTTGAAGAATTACTCCCATAATTAAAGAATAGAAACCTTCATTGGAGTGGTGCCGCGAGCTCATCGGAGAGGTAGGAGGAGTCATTAATTTGACCAAATTTTGTTTTATATAGGTTTCAAATTCCATTTACTATATTTTTGCAATCCGAATCGATCCAAAACCACACAAAGAGGGGATTTCTTTTCAAGTTCCCCTCTAGTTTGAACCAGGTTCCAAGTGAAGGAGGAAGAAGGAGATGGTAAAAAATTACAATTTTACCCTCAATTAAGAAAAATTACCAAATTGCCCGTAGTTTATTTATTTTTTAATTTCATACCAATTTTACCTATCTAAGTCTTGAAAATTAGCTAGAATGTAACTTCATCCCTATTTAAAAAGAATGAAATAATATTTTTAGAAAAATTTTAATTAAAAATTTATTATTTCTTTTAAAATTCCAAAACTACCATTAAAAGAAAAAAATTGAAATTTTAAAGTTTGTTTAACCAAAAACCTAGGAGAAATCATTAGATTCTATTTAGGAACATGCCTAGGATATTCCTATCATTTTAGAAATTTAAAATTTCTTACAAATAGTTTGTTATTTTCAAAATGACCAAATACCCCTAAGGTATAAAAGTAAATACATTTGTCCATTAGGGCCATTCTGACTTCAAGGAAATAGCCTGAATATCTTGTTGCATAGAGTAGTATCTATCTTAAAAAATTAGGGTTAAAAATATGAATAAAATGTTTCAAAAGGCAAATTTTCACAAAATGACCAAAATACCCCCAAGGTATAAAAATGAAAATTTACCACTTTTAGGTCATTCTTAAAAATCTGAAATTTTCACTAAATTTTACCAAAATAGTATAGACTACTATAGCAATATGAGGCATTTTAAAAATGATTATGAGTTGAAAATATAAGAAAATTTTTAAAAAGGACAAAAAGTTTATAAAATGACCAAAATGCCTGTACTTTTGAAAACTTTATTTTTATTCTATTTAGTTGTTTTGACTTTAGAAGAATATTTTTAAATAATAGGAACTTGTATATGATACCTTTTTGAGTAAAATAATAAAGAATAAATCCTAGAAATTATATTCATAAAAATGACCAAAATACCCTTATGTTAGAAAAAAAAATATTTTTTACTGTTAAGACATCTTGAACTCTAGAACAATTTAGAATACTAGGACAACTATGTAACATATGTTGAGTGAAAATAAGGAAAAGAATTCCTAAAAAGTAATCTCTTTTATAAAATGACCATTATACCACTACACTATTATTTGAATATAAAATGTCTAATTAATTAATTTGATTGTTGATTATGCCTTAGAATGTATTGTGCTGATGATATAAATGTGATTTCATATCTCCACTATCAGTGAAAGATAGATATACTTGTTAAATGTCCATCAATGACATTAATTTCTGAAAAATCCTATGATAGATGATGAACTAAGATATGCTCAAACAATGACGAGATAGTCTAGAAGAGATGGTGATATAGACATGGATGATATCCATGGATGCCTGAAATTATCATCAGTACCAATATAATAAGGAATAGTGGAGGTGATAGATGAGATAAGGAAGGTAAATTGAACTAAAAACCCTAACAAGAGAGGACTTAAGATGGAGGATGCAATGGTTGACCATAGGAGGTACTTGAGGAATGTACGCAGGCTTTGGTGAGACCTTGGGGGTAGATAAGGTGTCATGTTGTGAACCGCTTGGAGAAAAGAGGGTGTCACAGAACTGACTTAGCATCCCCGACAAAGCGGAGCATTCCTAAGATTCTATTGATAGTATCCTAGATCGAGTACCAGACAAGATATATACTCCCGATTGTCAACCAAAGTTTGCAAATTGGATTATTTATGATAAGCTCGTGTAAGCCCTCTCGGTGTTAGGAGTTTTGGAGACTACGAAAGGCCTTAATGCGAGAGACTACGTTAGATAATATCACCCTCTATTAAGCGTATCCTGAATTGATGACTTACTCCTACATCCCCTTCTCTTTCAAACTAATTATGGCTGACAAATTTCAACCACTCTTTCATTTGATGATTCTACTCCTAGAAGGGAGATGGACCTATGATAGGGTCCAGGAGGATGATACCTTCATAGGTTATGTTTGATTCACCTTTAAACAAACCCAGATTGTAATTCCCTAGTAGTTTCACCATATAGACTTGCCAGTAATTCTATCTCAAACACCGCCACCCAGATTCCTCAATGTGTCAACTAATCAAAGACAACCACAAACACCTCAGCCACTACAATCATTAATGGGGTCAATACAAGCTGGTAATGTGAATCAAAGGAAAGAGTCAACAAATGAGGAAGACCCCTCTGAAGAGTTTGACTAGACTAAGACTAATTCTGGAAAATTAGATATTATAATGTTATGTTCAAATGATGAAAGTATTGTAACCTTATAACTATGAGTTGTTTAACTCCTTTCTATTCTGTATAAATACTAAAGTAAGAGTTGTGAATGAAAGCAATGTGATGTTGCATTATTGTCAAATTGTAATTCCCTAGACGAAGTTCTAAATTTTATCTACACAATAACTCTTTAAACATTTTTCTCATTTATTAAAAAGGGGCGTTACGAACCTTGCTTCCCCCTTTTTCTCCCTTTTTCTCCCTTTTTCTTTTTATTCCTATATTTATTCTCTTGTTATAACCCATATATTTAATGGAACATTAATTTATCACCCAAGACAGCTAGCCTAGGTGGTAGTGCATTTTTGCTACTTTCCTAAGACTTGGGTTCGAGTCCTACTAGGCTTCTTTCCCTTTTTAGCTTCGTGTTTTTTATAATTTTCTTTTTCTTTTATTTTCTATTATATATTTTTAAATTATTATTTTTATTTCTAAAATTTCTATAAATCCTTTTATACTTTTCTCTTCCTGGTCATATATTTTCTTCTAGTAAAACATCTATATATATTTATAAATTTATTTTTTAAATTAATTTTATATTTAATATAAAAATTCAATTTTTTATCCCTAAAAATCCATATTATTATTGTATTTTTATCCTTTTTATTTCTACCCTTTTTCTTAGACTCCCCATCTATTTAAAAATTTCTAAATCTATATGTTATATTTTTATATTCCAAAAATAAAATATCCTTTTATTATATTTCAATCTATCAAAAATTATTTTACGAATAAGTCATTTAATCTTAACTAATTATAATTTCTTCTCTTTCTCGATATTTTTTTCTAAATTTAAATAACACTTCTTGTAAATTTAATTTCTAAAGTTCAAATAAATTAAAATATTTTCAAAGTAAATTATAAATTTCTAATATAGGGTTATTTTTTTAATATAATTTATTTATTTATGTTGAATAGGATGTTAGATATAATCTGTAACATCCCAAATTTTTCCATATAATGATAATATATTTCTAGAACATATCCCCTATCTATCTTTGATTTAAAATTATCTAGTAATATAATTCTTAAAAAGGAAATTAGTAATGTATATTGTTTAGGAAAGAAAGAAATTAAATAAAATTTTTAATTAGTAAAGTATTAGAAATTTAAAGAGTAATATATATATACACACACACACAAATTTATAGAAATATAATCCTAAGAGAATCAAGAAAAGAATACAAATATAAAAAATTGGTGATCATAAAATAATTTTCAGAAGTTAAAAATAAATTTTTAGAATTAAATAAGTAAATAATTATTTTAAGAAAAAATCAATTAATTTTAACCAGGATAAATAGTTTCTATAAAAGAGAAAATTTAAACTCAATAGATGGAAATATAAGATGAATTATATGATTTCTTTTAGAATTTAAAAAGATAAAATATAATTTAAAAGAATTAAAAATATAAAATTGAAATTAGAGAAAATATAAAAGAAAAAAGGGAAAATAAATAAAAGAAAGGAAGAAAAAGCGAGAGAGGAAGAAAATGAGTAGCTAGGGGTTCGAACCCCACACTTGGAAGAGGAAGAGAGTGGAGAGCATGCCAGCTGAGCTACCTACATGGGGTAAGTATTAAACACAATAACAAATAGAAATAGTAAAAGTGCTAAAATAAAACGAAAAACGAAAATGTGGGCAAGGGGGAATCAAACCCGGGACCTGTCGACTTGGGGTCAGCGTCTTAACAACTAAGCCAAGTCATGTTCGGTAATTACTAAGCACGTTTAAAAATATTTCTATTATTATTACTGTTGACTTGGATAGCGAACGGGAGAGCGCCACGTAGGCCGCCTCATCTCCTACATCTTCGACTTTGTCATGCTGCAAAACGTGCAGAGTCGCCATGCCTCGAGCCATCTTCCCTGCGAACGTCGCCCTACCATCGCCAAGCTTGCAAATGGTAAGCTTCATCCATGCTTTAAGAACTCTTAAACGTGAAGGAAGGTGTTACCAAGGGCCTATATAAGCCCAACAAAACCCAAAAAATAGGAGAAAAATCGCAAGCTTTCTCTTTCAAATTCTCTCAATCCTTTACCCCTCGTAGCCTCCCAAAGATTTAGATTCATGAAAGGAATGATTATGTCAAAAGAATTGAAGAATTACGCATAGAATCATAATATATCATCGTCGTCAGAGACGCCATTAACCGCCAGAAAAAGCTCGAAATAAAAGGTAGGATGAGCCATTAATTAGTCCAATTACTTTAGGGGTTTCATTTTAAATATTGTTTGCAATGTTTTTGTACCATTAGTTGTCCAAAATTAGCTTAAACAAAGAAACCCTCCATTTTGAGCCCTTCTGGTTCGAAATTGAACTAAAGAAGAAGAAGAAGACGAATGGATTGTACTGCAAATTTGAATGAATGTCAGCTTTATGTGAAACTTTCAATGTTTGAATTCTGGTTGGAAGTAGTCAGCTTCCTTGGTCATGTAGTATCTAAAGAAGGAGTAGCAGTGGATCTGGTTAAAGTAGAGGTAGTAACACAATGGAACCCACCAACAATTGTTACTGAAATCAGAAGTTTCTTGGGAGCAATCAGCTTCCTTGGTCATGTAGTATCTAAAGAAGGAGTAGCAGTGGATCTGGCTTAAGTAGAGGTAGTAACGTTATGGAACCCACCATAAGAGCCTAAGGTATTTGTTTGATAAAAAAGAACTGAACATGCAGCAGAGACGCTGGATGGAATTTCTAAAGGATTACGATTTTGAATTATCTTACCATCCAGGTAAGGCAAATATGGTAGCAGATTCGCTTAGTAGGAAATCACTACATCTATCTGCCATGATGGCAGAAGAATAACAACTGCTAAAAGACTTTAGGAATCTTAACTTAGCAATAGAAGTACTCTCTAAAAGTCTATATCTGAAGACATTGACTATTACTAGTGACTTCATAGAACAAATCAAGGAAGAACAAAGAAAACATCAAACTTTACAAGAAAAGTTGGGTCAAGAGAAGCAATTTCATTTAAGCACAGATGGAGTAATTCGGATGAAAGGAAGAATTTATGTTCCTTCCAACGAGAAATTGAGGAAGATGATTCTAAAGAAGCTCACAAAAGCCAACTTAGTTTCCACCCAAGAACCACAAAAATGTATCAAGATCTAAAGAAAAGGTTTTGGGGGTAGGGAATGAAAAGGGATGTGACAAGATTTGTCGCAGCCTACCTAATCTGTCAGAAGGCTAAGGTATAACACCAAAAACCTTTCGGATATCTTCATCCACTTAAAATTCCTGAATGGAAGTGGGATGACATCATTTCCATGGATTTTGTAACCGAGTTACTTAGGGCCCTCGCTAGAAACGATACTATATGGATAATTGTAGATCGATTGACAAAGGCTGCCCATTTATTACCCATAAACATCCTATATTCCCTTGAGAAACTAACTCAGATATACCTAACGGAAATAGTCAGATTACATGGAGTTCCTTCAAGTATAGCATTAGATAGATATCCTTGTTTCACCTCAAGATTTTGGGGAAGTTTGCAAGAAGCTTTGGGAACTAAATTAAAACTCATCTCTACATATCACCCTCAAACCGATGGTCATACTGAGAGGACTATCCAGTCATTAGAAGACCTATTAAGAGCTTGTGTGATAGAACAAAAAGGAAGTTGGAATGAATTTCTACCCCTAGTAATCTCACTTACAACAATAGTTATCACGCGAGCATAGGGATGGCTCCATATGAAGCATTGTACAAAAGGAAATGCAGAACTCCTTTATGTTGGTTTGAGACAGGAGATTCACTATTACTTGGTCTTGAAATACTACAACAGACTATGGAGAAAGTGAGAATCATTTAGGATAAACTCAAGGCTATACAAGATTGAAAAAAGAGTTACTACGACAAGAGAAGAAAGCCTTTGGAATTTCAAGAAGAGGAACGTGTGTTTTTAAAAGTAAATCTGATAACCAGTGTAGGTAGAGTTTTAAAATCTAAAAGTTGACAACCAAATTCATAGGACCTTACCAGATTCTGAAAAGAATTGGGCTTGTCGCCTACCTAATCGCCTTACCATCCTCACTAGCCAATTTGCATAGCGTATATTTCACATATCCCAGCTTAGGAAATATATTCCTGACCCTAGTCATGTCATAGAACCAGACAATGTAACCATTAGGGAAAATCTAACGTACAATGTTTCACCTATCAAAATTGCAGAACGAAGAGTGAAGCAACTACGCAGTAGGAGTATTAGTCTTGTCAAAGTATTGTGGAATCAAATGGACGAGGGAGATGCAACTTGGGAGCTAGAAGATAAAATTAGAGAATTGTACCCCCAACTTTTTGATGTATAAATTTTGGGGACGAAATTTATTTAAGGGGGGAAGAGTTGTAACATCTCGAATATTGCCATATAATGATAATATATTTTTAGAACATATCCCTTGTCTATCTTTGATTTAAAATTATCTAGTAATCTAATTCTTAAAAAGGAAATTAGTAATGTATATTGTTTAGGAAAGAAAGAAAGAAAGGAAATAAAATTTTTAATTAGTAAAGTGTTAGAAATTTAAAGAGTAATACACACACACACACACACACACACACACACACACACACACACACACACACACACACATATACACACACACACACAAATTTATAGAAATATAATCCTAAGAAAATAAGGAAAAGAATAAAAATAGAAAGAATCAAAGTTAAAATCATAAAAGAATTTTCAGATGTTAAAAATAAATTTTTAGAATTAAATAAGTAAATAATTATTTTTAACAAAATAAATTAATTTTAATCAAGATAAATAGTTTTTGTAAAAGAGAAAATTTAAATTCAATAGAAGAAAATATAAGATGCATTATATGATTTCTTTTAGAATTTAAAAAGATAAAATAGAATTTAAAAGAATTAAAAATAGAAAATTGAAATTAAAGAAAATATAAAAGTAAAAGGGTAAAATAAAGAATATAAAGGAAAAAAAGGGGAGAGAGGAAGAAAATGAGGTGCTGGGGGTTCGAACCTGGGACCTAGGCTTAGTGTAACGACCTTTTTTTCATTACTAAAACACAAACATAAGAGACTACTTTCATTTACTAAACAAAAGTCTACATGTGTACATTATTAACATTACAAAGAGAAAATTTTAAACTTCATCTCTCGGATCTTCGGAGGGATCTTCTTCCTCGGAGGAATTAATTCTGGGAGCAAATCTAACCACTTTATGCCTAGTATGGCTCGAGGAAGAGTTGTTGGGGTGTCTTCTCCTAAGATGTGATGGGAATCCAGGAGGTGATTTAGATACTCGTGGCAGTTCCACCTTAGTTAGTATAATAGGGAGATTTATCTGCCCATAGGAATTGGGAGCAAATGGAGCTTCATGGAAGAAAGTAAAACGAACATATCCTGCTAGGTATCAGTTGATATAATGGATCCCTTGTCCATCATGCGCACAAAGGAGTGATAGATAAGTGGAATAACAAACAAAATTCTTTAGACATCTTTTCCTGAAAGAGTTAGTGTAGGAGTTAATTTTCAATTCTAAAATAATCACATAATATGGGCGTACCTAGAAGCGTATACTCTCAATCTCACTGTTTAACACCCTATTCAGCAAATTACTAATGCATTTAGAGATCCCTGCTGCCTCTTTACTCCTACTACGAGAGGACTTAAGTGAATCGTATTATTGAGTCCATGAGTTGCAATATTTTTGGGTGACGATCAGGAGTACATATCTCAAGCTGGTACATGGCTTAGATACTCTCTACTGACTTTGGCAATGCTTTGCTTTGTCGGGGTTACCAAGCCGGCATTGTGACTCCTTAACCTAGGCAGTTCACAAACTTGGTGCCTAAACACCCCCAAGGACTTCCACAACCTACATACATTCCTCAGGTACCTTCTGTAGTCAACCCATTGCATTTTCTCCATTCTATAATTTCACTCTAGTTCTATTTATCCATCCTTACTTCTACCGATCAAGTCTTCTCAGTAGTAGATCCCTGGAATCTTCTAATCCGAAGATTCTTGCTTTTTACTTAGCCATTAATAGATATATCTCTGGCCTGAGGGGGATCTTTTTGGTTTATGAAGACTTATCGATCTATTCATTTCTTGAATTGATATTGTAATAATTGTGTCTTATTCATTTTGTTAACACCAAAGACTGTTCATTGATCATTTATTTTACCATCAATTTATTTATTGGAAGTTTATGCCAAAAAGTTATTTTTACTTTTCAACCTTAGATTTAAATAATTATTTAAGGAACCTTGATTCTTTTGAGTTAAACATCCAAGTATCTAAACTGTAGAATGTTCAGGAGTTTAGATAGGATTTTGTAGAAGAAATTATAAGTCAATAAATATAATTAGGTCTAAGGGTATTTTGGTCTTTTTCTCATAGAGGTTCTTTAAAGTTCTCTTGTCTTTCTCTTACTATGAGGTTTTACATGCATTCATTTATGGCTATAATAGTAATAGGAAGGAGTTTATATCTTTTACAAGGTGAAATATTTCATTTTTTTATTTTCAAGGGTATTTTGGGTAATTTATCAAAATTATTATTTCAACCTTGTTTCCTGGGGTTGAACCTTTAAAGCTTTTTAGGAAATAGAATACTTTGTATTTCCTAGTAATATATTGTTTTTTGAACCAAAAACTGAATTTCTTGTGAGAAATTTAAATAATTGAAAATCCAATGGCAAAATGGTCATTTTCATAATATAATTTTATTTTTAATGATTTTCTAACTCAAATAAAATGTTATATATCTTAGGCAATGTGATAAAGGGTTTTGAGATTGTTCCTAAGATTTTTCTCTCAGATTGAGCCTAGAAATAATTTTTTTTAAGTAGGGATATTTTTGGAATTTTATAAAAATAATTTTTATGTTAACCAAATTTACCAAAATAATTTTTCTAATCTATTTCTCTCCTTTTATACAGCCTTAGATAAAATTTTCAGAATATTTAGAGATCATTAGAGGCCTAAATTGCTCAAAACAGATTTAAAATAAAATAAAAAGAAATTTTTAAAGGGAGGGGTATTTTGGTAATCTGGTCATCTTCAACCTCTGCAAGGGATTTCGAACCAGAGATTTTTTAATTTGGGGCTTTTCGTTTTGGGCAACTTTAAGTCCAATGAACCTTACAGAAATCTTCGCTAACTCAAGACGATCCTATTATGGGGTTTAATTCGAATTTAGAAGCTCTTTAATGGCCAATTGAAAGTGATTTGTTTTTTTTTTTTGAAAACGGGAATTTTCCTTTCAATTACAAAGATTCATGGAGTCTCAGGGAGTGTAACTTTGCAGAAATGAAATACACATAATATAGAATAGTTTTGTAATCTAAATTAGAAGAAATGAAGACTCCTCCTACCTTAATTTGAAGCTTTGATTAATGGAGGCTCGAGATTCTCTGCTATTTCGTGTTTCTAAGCTTATTTCTTCTTTCCAACGTATTCCTGGATGAATTATGAAGCGAATGGAAGTGATTTGAGGAATTTTGGTGGGTCAGAGAGCAAGTTTGAGTGAGGATTTTTCTCTGCATTTTTCTGCTCTTCGAAACTACCTTTCATGGCATTTTACAGCCATTTCGACCATATAGGATATTGTATTTTATTCGTCTAGGTCTAGGGTAGCTTTGTTGAGTCACGGTGTTCGTAAGCTAAGCTGGGGCAGCGAGTTGCAGAGTTTCTTGAAGCTCGTCAATGGCAGTTCGCAGAAGGAATAAGAAGAAGAAGAAGATTAGGAGAGAATATAGGATTAAATAAATCCTCAAGTGTCAGCGATGGACCTAACAGTCTCAATGGCAATGACACTCTTCTAACTTTCTAGCGCCTAAAGGGGGACGAGTTCGAATCCCAGCCAACCCCTTCTGTATTTTCGGTTTTTAAATTAATCACGTGCATTATTCCTCTTATATTACTTATTCACTAAAACTGCTACCCACGTGGGGTAGCTCAGTTGGCAAAACGCGAAGTCTCTCTTCTCTCTCCTCACGGACTGGGGTTCGAACCCCAATTCTGTTTTTTCTTTTTCCTTCCCTTTTCTCTTTTCTTTGTCTTTTTCTCTTTTCTTTTTATTTTCTTATTTATTTTTCTATTTTTCTGTTTTTATTTTTCTTTAATTTATTTTTACTCCTAAAAATTCTAGAAAAATTCTTATATATTATTTTCTTAATTACTTTAATTTTTGTAAGTTTAAAAATGATAAATAAAAATAAATATATGAAAATTTCTAATTTTTTAATATTAATAATTATTTATTTATTAATTTTATTTCTAAAAAAAATCTTAAAAATGTTTTTCTCTGCATTTATTTTATCTTTCATCTAATTTCTTAATTATGATTTATTTCTTTAGTTCTAATTTTTATATTCTTCTTAAAAATAAACATTTCTCTAATATTTTATTTATTTGTTAAATTTTATTTCTAAATTGTCTAAATTATTATTATTTGTTTGTTTAATATTTATCAACTGGTTTTATAAGTAATTTCTATGCCTACACTAATAAGAGAATTTACAAATACAATAATATTTTATTTAATATAAAAGTAGGATGTTACACTCAACGTCATAACCGCTGAGCCAAGTCACATCCGGTAATTACTAAGCGCGTTTAAAAATATTTATATTATTATTACTATTGACTTGGATAGCGAATGGGAGAGCACCACGTAAGCCACCCCATCTCCTGCATCTTCGTTTTCTTCATGCTACAAAATGCGTAGAGCCACCATGCCTCGAGCCATCTTCCCTGCAAATGGTATGCTTCATCCATGCTTTAAGAACTCTTAAACGTGAAGGAAGGGGTTACCAAGGGCCTATATAAGCCCAACAAAACTGCAAAAATAAGAGAAAAATCGCGAGCTTTCTCCTTCAAATTCTCTCAATCCTTTCCCCCTTGTAGCCTCCCATCCATCCAGAAAGATTCAAATTGACACAAGGAACGCTTCTGTCAAAGGAATTGAAGAATTATGCTAAGAATCATAAGATAGCATCGTCACCGAAGAGACCATTAACTGTTGGAAATAGCTTGAAATAAAAGGTAGGAAGAGCCATTAACTAGTCCAATTACTTTAGAGGTTTCATTTTAAATATTGTTTCCAATGTTTCTGTACCATTAATTGTCCAAACTTAGCTTAAAAAAAGAAACCCCAAGTTTGAACCCCTCTAGTTTGAAATTGAATAGAAGACGAAGGGTGGGTGTGAATAGTAATTATGGGAAGAAGGGGGTGCAAATAGCAAAAAAATTAAAAAAATATTTAAAATAACTTTGTTTTCTTATTTCATTTATGTATCTATTTATTTAAGAATACTAGTAAAATTCTTAAAATTATAAAACAATCTTGCTTATAAATTTGACAAAAACTAAAGTATTTAAATTTTTCCAAAAGTACCTCTAGAAGAAAAAATTTAGGTTTGATATATTTTGAATCGAAATCTTAAAATGAAATATTAGAATCCTTTTTAGAAACATATCTAGAACTCTAATGTCAAATTGGAAATTTCAAAATCCTTAAAAATAAAAGTATACTTTTAATTTGACCGTTTTGCCCCTATAATTTGAATGTAAGTATTTGTACCCTTTTTTAAGCCAATTTAAATTTTAGAAAATAGCCTAAATACTTTATTGCTATAGATAGAATCTAACAAGAAAATTTAGAGGTAAAATCTGAAGAAGATAATTAAAAGGGTAAAATTTAAAAAAATGACCAAAATACCCCTAGGATCTAAAAATGAGTATTTGATCGTTTCTAGGTCCTTATATTCTTAGGAAATATGATCTAATTTATTCTGATTAGTATCAAAAACTTTCCAAGAAATTTGGGTTAAAATATTTAAATAGGGCAAATAAATATGAAATGACCAGAATGCTCCTACTTTACAAAAAATTAAGTTTTAATACTAAATTGGCTGCTTGAATTGAGAAAACTACTTGGAAGGTACTAGAAATCTTCATACCAAGTAATTTTGATAGAAGCATGAGGAGAAAGTCTTCGAAAACCATAATTTGTAAAAAGACTAAAATACCCCTACCTCATTACTTGAATATAAAAGGTGTGGAAAATTATTTTGAATCATTAGAATGTATTGTATTGATGATATTAATATGGTTGAATAATTTTACTATTTGTGGAAAGCAAATATACTTGTTAACTGCCCATTAGAGACAATATTTCTTGGATAACCCTAAGATGGTTGATGAACTTAGATCTGCTTAGACAATGAAGGTACAATCTATAACGATTGTGATGAACAATGAATATTATCTATTAAGAACCTTGACATGCCAACAATACCATTGTGAAAAGAAAGAGTAGAGGTGATGGGGAGAAATAAGGAAGAAAGATCAAACAAAAAGCCTTATTAAGTGTGAATTTAAGATGGAGGATGCAATGGTTAACCACAGTAGGTACTTGAGGAATGTATGCAGGCTTTGGTGAGACCTTAGGGGTAGATAAGGTGCCATGTTGTGAACCGTTTGAAGAAAAGAGGGTGTCACAAAATTGGCTTGGCGTCCTCGACAAATCAAAGCATTACCAAGATTCGGTTGAGAGTACCTTGGATCAAGTACCTGATAGGGTGTGTACTCCCGGTCGTCAACCAAAAGTTGCAAAATTGGATATTAAATGATACGCTTACATAAAAGCTCACGGAGTTAGTAATGTAGGAGGTAGCGAAGGGCTCAAAAATGATTTAGATGATCTATATAGGCACGAACGGTGAGATGAGGGTTTACATTAGATAAAGACTACCCTTTATCCTGTGTCTATCCCTGAATTGATGGCTCACTCCTACAATCCCCCTCTCTTACAGATCAAACATGGTAGACGAGTTTCAGCCACTCTTTCAACTGACCATTCTACCCTTAGAAGGAAGATGGACCTATGACAGGGTCCAGGGTGATGATACCTTTATCGGGTACATCTGTTTCGCATTCCGACCCACCAAAATAGTAGTATCATGGTAGTTCCATCATGTAGACACAACAGTTGTTCTTTGTTAGACTTCACCACCCATATTCCTAAATGTACCAGCTAACTAGAGTAGACCACCAACCCCTCAACCTCCACAGTCCTCAATGGGGTCAGTTCAAGCTAGCAATGTGAATCATAAAGAGGAATCAACAGATGAAGAAGATCCATTGAAAGGACTTTCACTTTTAATATTGTATCACAACTTTTAAATAATGTATGACTTTTTACTTCATGTATATTATGAAATGAGAACTTGGAATGGAAGTTTTATAATGAGACAATTGTAGTTAAATTGTAATTTCCCATATTGGTTGAGATATAAGTTTGATCTGCAATATAACTCTAAAGTTATTTTATTTTTAAAACTATAAGTAAAAAAGGGGCGTTACATAATCTTTGTTAAAAATGCAGTTTCTACGTCTATTTGATATCACTTCATATTTTACAAGTGCTAAATAGTAAAATATTTATTGCTTTTAAGCAAGTAACAAGTGCAAATGTTTTAGTAAAATCTATATTTTGTTATTGTCACTATCGTCTAACCTTTATAACATCCTGCTTTTAATATGATAAAATTATAGCTTTAAATTATAAATTTACCTTTCACCATTTAAATATTTTTGTTTAGTTCAATTAAAATGTAGAATTTTAACATTACTCAAAGCGATAATATAGAAGAGAAGAAATTATAATTTAAGAGAAAAGATTTAGTAAAATAGTTTAGATAAATTGAAAACTAATAAATGCAAATATAAATGAATAATAATATTTTTATATAGAAAATAAAATTAGGAATTTTTAAATGAAATATAAATAAGAAAATTAAAAATCTAAATTTAGAAATCAGAAATATAATTTTACTAATTAAATATAAATAAATAAATATCCAAATAATTAAAATAAATTGATTTATAAAATAATTTAAGGAAGAAAATATAGGAATAGGGGAAGAAAGATATAAACTATTTTATAAGGTTTTAGGAAAAATTAGAAATCAAAGATAATAATTTTAAAATTTAAAATACAAAATAAAAAAAAAAAGAAAATAAGAATGAAGAAGGGGTTGGTTCGAAACCAGACCCCTTAAGAGAGAAGCATGGAAGCGTGCCACGAAGACACCGGTATTCTGGTGATGAATATATTAAATATATAGTATATGATATATGTTCAACAAATAAAAAGAGGAACAAGAATTTGGGGAGATAAAAGCACCCAAGCGAGCTCAAGGGTGGGTACAAGGGGTGTAGAGTGCTTTCCACCAACTAAGTTAAAGGCTTGTGGTGCTAGGAAACACACCAAGTGAATATAAAGCCAATACTAATTATAATAATAGATAAACCAAAAACAAGAAAGGAAAACAACCTCAAGCGGATTCGAGGGCAGGACTTGGCGCGCCTGGACTTAGCGTCTTAACCGTTGAGCCAGGTCGCCTTTGGTAACAATTATACCCAATTAATTTTATTTGAAGTATTATTGGAACATTTAGATCGACATCGAAGGAGTGATGTAGCTCCTTCCATCATCGAGCAGGGAAACCTGGAAAAAACAGCTACCAGTAGTTCCAACCACCTTACACACAGCTACCACTAGCAA
The DNA here is from genome assembly GCA_026544285.1 of Pachyrhizus erosus. Taxonomy (NCBI): domain Eukaryota; kingdom Viridiplantae; phylum Streptophyta; class Magnoliopsida; order Fabales; family Fabaceae; genus Pachyrhizus; species Pachyrhizus erosus. The sequence goes on along the minus strand of JAMLFT010002535.1, from coordinate 193 downwards.
CATGGGATAGAAACAGCCACCGACATAGGGACATATAAAAGGTGACGAATGCAAAGCGTATAAGAAGGAAAATGATGCGTGATTTCAAAAATAAAGATCTCCTTGAAAACCCAAGCTTGTAACATCCCATTTTCCAAATAAATAGAAATATTATTCTTTTAGATGTAAATAGAAAAATAATTAGTAAATTAGA
>JAMLFT010002534.1:0-25096 GCA_026544285.1 Pachyrhizus erosus | reverse complement strand
TATTTTAATTCAAACAATATATAAAAAATAATGAATAGCAAAAAAAAATAAAGATAAATGAAAAATTAAATTATATTTTCACTCAAACATATTAATTTATGTTTGTTATTTAACTATTATTATAATTTAAATTATTTAACTATCAAGCTAATTAATTTATATTTTAAAAATTATAACAATAAAATCTTTAATAAATATATTACGTATATATATATATTGTGACAAAAACATTATAAAAAAAATATAATAGAGATAATTATTAGTATAATTTAATATTCATCTTTATTTTAAAAAAATCAAATAATATTCATCCTGAATCCATATCCTGTTCAGTCAAAGTGAATATTTTTCATTAAAATCGAAACAAATTCGGGATAGTATCCCAAAATTCAGATTTATCTGTCATGTGTAAAATAAGCTTGATTTTTAAAGAAATTTGCTTTTCAAAAGGCACCTCTAAGAAAGGTTTTATATCATTATTTTAAATAAAAAATAAACCAAACACGTGCTTGAAAGCATTGATATGAGATTATTTACATACGTATTTATACAGAACTGTGAAAATATGCCCACTCTGACCTGATATGAGGTTTTATAGAGTTGACACGACAGATTAAGAAGCCACCTACCATTTCTGCTCAGTGGATTAATTGGACTAAATATTCCCACTCATTGGCTTTGATTTGAAAACACCCCACAAATAATACTTTTCACAAATTCCTGGAAAATTTCTTAAGTGATTGAATCAAATACCTAACATAACAGATTTTCTAAATTTACAACAAAAGCACAAGGTTTCTAGCATACTCCTATCAATTGGAGGTAATAGATGTGACGAAAAAATGAGGAGCTCCATGTTGTTAATGACTGCCTTGAAAGCAAGTTTTTGTTTAATTACATCGTTCAGCACCCAATCAAAGATCAACTCATCCCTAATTGAAGTAAAAGTATACCAGAAACCGAGGGCAATTTAGAACATTACATTACCAGTCAGTACACAGAAAAGAATATAATCCATTGAAAAAGCATACCTTTCATAATGGGGGAAAAAATAGAGACCAATACTACCACCATTTGGAGGAAAGACGTCAAAACTCTCGGGCCAAATAGTACACCTCAATAGCATCTCTACGTCAACCAGTCTAGGAAGTGCTGTTACTGTTGTATATACTTTTGAGCAAGCTTTGCTTGACGCATAAGCAACAACCCCAAAATCTGTTGTGTTGTTCAAAATAAATTTCCCCCTATACATGAAAAAAAAAATGTTTATAAAGAAAATTAGATGCATAAATAACCCGCTAAAGACAATTCAACAATATTACTTGAGAACTTTACATCTAAAAAAGCAACACAAATACAGAAAAATAAAGAAAAAAATCTCATGCTCCAATGCTTGCTTGGCAGATGAAAAATTCAAAGGACCTTTAGGTGATTCAAGCTTCTCATAAAAGGCATTCTTTTCTTCAAGGATTGGTTGTCTCTTCTCAATGTCATTTTTCCCTAGGCATTCAGCACGAAAACCTTCAGATGATCTTACAGATATCTGTTTTCTAACTGCAACACTCTCCTTTTGCATTTTCATTCTATTATATTTAGCTTCAGCAGCTTGACTTATGCGCTTGCTTTTTCTCAGTTCGTCAGATCCAGATTTTTTGGGATTATTTGGAGCACAATCCTCACATTTCCAAATAATTGTTCCGTCGTCTTCAGTATGGAACTTATCTATACAATAACTGCAAATATATAAACTATCTATTAAGCACATTTTACAAATATCAAGCCAGATAAATAAATACAGAACATCTTATATTACAATTTTATCACAAATTCCCAACAAGGGCCAATTTGGGACCTTCATTTCTCCACTTGAAACACGAAGAATACGTAGGAATTGCAGGTCTATTCAGACCATATATCAATATATAAACTGGTGCAGTGTAAATTAGAATTTTAATGACAAGACAGTAAGCTCCTTAATCAGTTTACTACTTAACTATACACATTTATTGTATGCGCCTAGTTTATCACTTATAGTTGCCTCTAGAACCTCAGAGGCATTAAGTGAGACATCTGGTAGTTAGTCATTTTTGAATTTACAAATGCAGCAGCAACTTCTCTAGACCGAACCTTTTCCCTTATGAAGTAAAAATAAATTTCAATGCTTAGTCACCTTCACAGAAAGGGATTGGAGGGTATATGTATATAGGCTTGATAATCACATATAAAGCTTCATTGGTTGTGATCAACACATGTTCACCTTTTTCAGTGACTGCCTTGACCATAAGAGATGTTGTAGTTCTATTGTTTCATACTTAATGGGAACTGCGATATTTGAATTCATACAGTGAAGATAGTTACTTATAAATTGAAAATCTGAATCATAATCAATGAAGCTCATAAAGTAATAATCTTTAATTCTATACATATAGCTTCTAAATGTAGTAATTGAATAAAAGACCAGGCAAATTGATAGTGTTGGTAGATTTATAAGGTATAAAATATATCTCTTGAGAAATTCCTACTGCAATTGATATAATCTGACAGATATTTTTGCTAACTTGAGGGCATGTTAGAAAATGTAATGTTGTATATAGTCAGTTAGTTCATTAGTTCTACTTTGTATGTTTTCCCTCAATTAAGGCCAAATAAACACATTCTACCTCATTATAATGTGAGCCTCAATATTTTTTCCTTATTTTAAAAATTTTATTGGACAGTAGAGAATAAATGAGTGTAAATGTTGAAAATTACACAGTAACCATACTTGCTATTTTTTCCAGTATATAAAAACACTGGAGAGACAAATAAATCGAATTCAAATTCTGTTTTGCCATATCATATAATGTGAAAAATAATACACTAACAAACCATTGGTATTACCCGATAATACTTGTTTAGCAAAAGTAAAGAGTTCTACACCAACATTGGATCAATTTTAAATTTTATTAACACAGAAATCTACTTTTTGGATAAAATGTAGACAACATGCTTTTGGCTGAACAAATTATGTAGATCTCAAAATCCAATAATAGATAAATAGAATCCCAATTAATTATCCAATCCCTAAATCAAAGTATCGTCAATGATTTAGAAAAATAGAAGTGATAATGACAATTCACACAATACACATACCTATGCTCCGCACAAGCTTTACATTGGACACAGTATATGAGGCGCTTCAGATCTCCTTTATCACCACATATTAGACAGATATTTGTCTGTCATGTTCATTGAAACAATTATGGACGCACATTTTAATATTAGGCCATGAATCAAACTATAAGTTGAAATGTTCTGAAGGTAAAGGGAAAATATTGCTATCAATAGTCATAGCTAAATTCTAACTTGAGTGAATATTGAGATAAAAGAAACATAACGCATAGAAAAGTATATATAAGAAAAGGGTCCGGTCAACATTTCTTATTAAGAGCATATAGTTATTTACAGTGAACTGCACACAAAGTCAACACAACAATCACAAGATCTTATTCATTATTCCTTAATCTTTGCATATACACTATAGGAACATATTAAGAAAATGTGGGCAACACCTCAATCAACAAAACGTATAGTCAGATGTTCCTTAGCATACCTACTATTAGAACGTGTTAACAAACAGGGGCATTCTCTTGTTCACCTAAAGCAACTCAAATGTGTGTCAGTTACAAGTTACAACAAATTTCCATGAAGTTGCAGCTAGTAACTCATAAAATTTGAAAGGATTTTAAAAACAAGTCACGAGCATTTAGAAATCAAAATTATTGTAAACTTTAAATTTTACCTTCGGAATGTTCATAACATTCTTCAAAAACTGGTGTAATTTTGTTAAAAGAAATTACAACTTCATACAAAATTATTGGGCAACATACATGAGGATGCGCCTAAAAAATTGTCATAAAAGAAAGAGTATAGCTATTACAGACTCATGCATGGTAAACCTTGTGCATGACAATATATCCACCATGGAATTTCATAAAATGCACATATATATAACTTATGTTTTGTTTCCATACATGCTTATTTTATCATGATTTATTTCATCAATTAGTCAGGATGAAGAGTGCAGTAACTAGAACAAGAAATTAATGTTTTTATCTCAACATCTAACACATCAATAATATCAAGTTAATATCATTTCAAAATATATAATCCCTGTTCTCTCCTCTTCTTCTCTACTTAAATCCCTACAATTTTAATAATTAAAAAAACATTTTTTAAAGCATATCCAGATGCACATCATATTAACACTAGTCTAAAAATAATAGGAATATGAGAATCAAGAAAGGGGGTGAAGCTAGCTGCAATCTTCCACTCTATATGGTAGCAATTTTCAAGTTGTTTAATATACATATATTCCATCTCTATTTATGTCATTGTTAAGGGAAATTGGATTGAGTTGTAGTAAAGGATGATGGGAAGTATGAGTATGTGAAATTGAAGCATCACCAAGGCTAGCTTCGTTGAACGTGCAAGTTCATCCCAACGATGACAGATCAATGTTCACAGGTTGAAAGGGAAAAAGAAAACTGGAGAAGTAAATGCCAATGACTTACTATTAACAGCTGTTAAAGTCTAAAAAGACTTTTCTAACTCAACAAATGTTTTTGGTAACACGTTATTGTTGATGATTAATCTTCGCTGGACAACTTGACGGACCAAGTTTAGCGAGTTCTCTCCCGACCATATTTTTTTCATTGGAAAACTTGACGGACCACCTTTGATAGGATCTCCCCCCTCAACAACGTTTTTTCTAGCTCAACAAATTAACTAAGAGAGTACGTGTTAGATAAAATTAAAAAGTTTAGCAGTGTTTAAAAAATTGAAATAATAATTAAAAGTATTAAAATTTAGATTAATAATATCAAATCAGGTGTAGTAATAAACGAGTTGGGTCTAGCGAAAAGATAGAGAGTTCTGAAAATGAAGGGAGAGAAGATTGTGCATGTGCACACACTTTTTATCATTTAGAAAGAAAGAAAGAACAATATAGAATCGTTAAACTTTGACTAGGGCTATTTCGTCAAAATTATGAGTGACTACACTTAAATTGTTTAAAAAGAAACTCAAGAGGGCACCGTGAAATTCAAGGGTCAAAGGTAAAGAGAATCTGAAAAAGAAGAAAGAATGAGTAAAAAATATGGAGTGTAGAAAGTACCTTCTGAACGTGAATGGTGGGTGATGTGGAGAGTGTTGCTGAACCATCTACAGCAAAATCTTGAGGAATCATCGTCACAAATCACACTCCTTTGAATCATTCACTCTCTCCCCAACAACAACTTTTGACAAACGCTCAAGTTAAACCGTCATAAACAATATCTGTGATTTTTTTTTTTTTTTTTTTTTTTACACTACGCTTTCTATTTTTTCTCAGTGTTGCTTAAAGTGATCTCACGAATGAAATTGAGAAAAAATAAAACTATAATGAGAAACAATACCAAGTTTAAATAAATTTAATTTTTATTCTATTATTTTTACAACGTAACATATTTTTATTTTTTATTTTTTAATTAAAAATTATTTATTCAATTTTCTAAGAAATTAAAACAAAAATAAGAAAGAGAGACTATTTTTTTATACTCAAATAAAAAATAATTTAGTTGGTCAAAATATTTTTTTTTTAAATTATTAAATAATTATTTAAACATAAATTAGAATACATAATTTGTTAAGAAAGTTTAACTCAGTGAATGAATTGTTATAAGTTTCTTAGGATTCTTATAAAAATTAAACAGTAGATAATTTAAAATTTGTAACGTTTATTTTTTTTCTATTTTTTAAATATTTCATTATCTATATTCTCTCATTTTTTTTATTTGAGGTTGACTTTCACTCATAATTATGAAAAACAAATTATTTTTTCTATTTTTAGATGAATTTTAATTTTGATTAATTAAATTAAAAATAAATTTTTAAAAAATCTAAATTTATAATATGAACTTATATAATTTTAAAAAATGTGACTCTCAGTCTCTTATATAATTTTTAAAATAAACGTTTATTCACACATTATCTTTACAATAAAAAAAAATCTTAACCACATCATATTACTTTTGTATGAGAAATACTGAGAATACTAATTTAAAAATTAAAAAATAATATTAAAAGAATATGATAACGCACTCTCCCATAATTTCTATTACAATCCTTTTAATAAAAAATTTCTATGTTTTGATTTTTAAATCAATATCTTAAGACACTGATTAATAGGATCCTTCATATATAATCTTATGTTATACTTTTATTGTTTTCAATCTACTCCATTTTATTTTTATTTCTAAATTAAATTTTAATTTTTTTCAAAAAAAAATATCAATAATTAAAATAATTTTATATTACAATTTTAATTGTTTATTTTAAATTCAAATATAATATGTATATTTTAAAAAATATTTATTTATTATAAATTTTAATTATAATATTAAAAAATAATTATTTATTTATTAAGAATTTTAGTTATATAAAATAAATATTTATGATACTTAGTATATTAAAAATGCTAGTTAATAAAATTAAATAATATTAATTAATTTTATTAATTCACATAAATTAATCTTTTTTTTTCCTTATATTTGAGTCTCAACAAAATACAACCCTTCTCCTAGATTTGGAGCGTCTATAATAAATGTAACTGATATAGTTATTTAGCTTATTATTAGGTTTTATAATGCTGCATAAAATTTAAGAATTAAAAAAAAAAAAATCTTTCCAATTGTTTAACTTAAGAACTTAAAATGACTTATATAATTTTCTTATTATTTTTAAAGCATAGTTAGCAATCATAATGTATATTAACAACAGTTTTTTTATATAAAGTATCACTCATAATTCATATTTAATATGTAATGAGATGAATTTTGACTCTAAAAATACTTTATTTTTTATACATTATTTTGATAAAATTCACATTTTTTTGACATATTTTACTCTGATTGAAATTAAAAATCTGAGATTAGTAAGTGACTTGAAAAGAGCTTAAATAGATAAGAAAGACATGAAAGACATCAAGAATTCTGACTTGTAAAAATCCTTATATATTATTTTTATGCTTTACCTATTTGGTATTAATTATTTTCCTTGTTGTGCCTATGGTTAATTGATTTTTCCCTTTTAAAGGGTACAGTGTCAGTGTGCTTGTAATTAACGAAATTGGTAGAACAACTGGGTTTGTAAAATAACAAATGATCAAACATGTTTTTGTCAACTTGTAATCAAATTAATTGTTGTAATCAACGTCTCCATGTATTATTTTTGCTAGTTTAAACCTGGATAACCAAATAGAAAGTAAATTAGAAAAAAGACACTTAATAACATTTGATCAAAAACCTGTTAATTTTTTTAAGAGAAAGTTAGTATTTGAAGATTTATTAAGAAATCAATTAGAATAAAAATTTAGAAAATGTACTTATATGATTGAAATCATAATCCTAGACTTTCTTATCCATTAATATCATGAATTGTTCTTTGAATTCTATTTTTCTACATAATAATTGACAAATATTTTTTTTCAAACTATGAACTAAAACTAAATTGTTTAATTTTTGATAAATTAGATTATTTTGGAATTACTTCTAATTATTTTAGAATTTTTTTATCTATTAACCTCATGAATTGTTCTTTGAATTCTATTTTTTTTTACATAATAATTGATAACATTTTTTTCAAACTGTCAATTAAAACTAAATTGTTTAATTTTTTACAAATTAGATTGTTTTAAAATTTCTTCTAGTCCTTTAAATTCGATATTCGAATTTAGATTCACTATTATTGTATATATTTCGTTTATCCTTAAACGTATTTTTTACGCATCAATTACATTAATTATTAAATCTTAAATTTAAAAACATGATTAACAACTTTCTTTAAAGAGGATTTAAACTCCTTTCTATGTTTTTTAACCTTAAAAAATATAATAATTTATTAAGTATTCTGATTCGTGTAATAAAATTTGTGAATATCTAACCTTTTTGTCTACACAAATGATTATTTTAATCGATAGCGTCAATAAAACCACGTTTGAATATACACAACCAATTTTTTTTAGGTGATTACTTCGATACTTTAAATATTAGAGGGAAGTGGTAACATTTTATCTTGAATCAATAAAAAAATGTCCATATATTAAAATAACATCATAAATATTTAAAATTTAATTTTAATGATATTTTAAATTTTATAATTACAAAATTAAAGTTTATTTCAATTTTTTCAAATTCAATATTAAACATGAAAAAATATGCAAGTATAAATACAATAGGCAACAAAAATAATCCTTAAGTCTTTTAGCAATTAAAAAATAAAAAAATCTTAAAAAATAACGCATAGTATGAGTTTCATATCATTTTTAAAGTGAATATTAAATGTGTCTATGTTTATAATTTATTGACCTACTTAAAAAAAAAGTGTCACCTTTTGAAATAAGTGGACACGATAAAATTTGCCCTTTTTTACGAAATACAGACACATTCGATTTGTTCTTTATAGAGGTGCAAGGATATATACAAAGCATTTCACAATTTTAATTTCTTGACTTAAATTTTGATTATTACAATTTCAGGAGAATAAACTATCCTACTTAAAAAGTTATGATGTTTTACAAGTTAGATATAGGACTTTATAATGATATTTATAAATAATTTATTTACAAGATTTTTGCTTTGACAAAATTTTATTTACCACTAAACTCAATTTCTTTAAGAATCGTGAATGGAAGTTAGATTTCAATTTTCTTGAATGTCATTTTGATACAAGTGGGATGTTAGACCCTATTTGTAGTGGAATGTACTATACAACTAATTGTATATCTTTCCTTTGGTCCAAACTAATTGTATAGTTCGAATATTATATTCTGGACGAAGTAATTTTGAGTGGAAGATAAAGTGTGAGGGTGATCTTTTTTAATGGCTGCCTTAAGTCAAGAGTGGAAGAGGAAGTCATAAGTATACAGAAATTAACTCATGCGATAAAAAAGATAGGTAAAAATGACTCAACAGATATTTTATACAGAAAACTCAAATCAATACAGATTAAAAGTAATCAAATTTATACAACTTAAATCAATCACCTTCACACATTTAATCATGTACTTTTAAATTATCATATTTATATTTAATACATATAAAATGTTCCATAAACGGCTAGAAGCAAAACTAACATGTCATCGTTAGAATACGCAACTTCATAAACTAACAAAAGCTCAAATTGGAACAAAAATCAATTGGTTATCTTCTTTTTTTAATCTATACCTATCGTATAAGTTAACTAATATTCACAAAAATAAATGTTACAATAAAAAAGCTCAGAATTCTGGTGGCCCGACTCTACAAGCAGACCACTTCAAATCGGTGAAATACTAAAAGTGTAAATGTACAAACTCACGGAACATGTGAAGAATGTTTGACTTCTATCATGAATTTAGTAATGAGCATACTTCTAGCTGAGCAGGACAAGGTTCAGATAAGCATCATCTAACTCAATGCTTCAATTTTCTGCAGGTTATGCAAAGAATCCAAGGCCCTGAAATTCTTCTATGAATGTCCATCTTTTACTAGGCAAAGCCCCTATATGTTTCTGGCAAGGTTTCTCATATATAGACAAAACCAAAGAGCCTTGAATGCAAAGTACCAGGTTATTCTGCTCCCATTAATCCATGACAATGTCCTAAAGCCTAATAGGGAGTCCAAAGTTGTGGAATGTCTTGATGGTTCCATCACAACCAGCTGCCACAATGGATAATCCCCATGTTTCTGATACATATTTTTCATGGGAAGGATCTTTTATACATAGCTTCTGGTGATCAAATTCAACTTCTTCAAGAGGTAGATCCCAATTGGGAAGCTTCTCCTCGGGCCATGTGACCGAACCGCGGCATGTACCATCAATGGAGAACCAACTACCAAAAGAAAAACGTTCTGATTCCCTAACACCATGAGCAGCATCTAGTTGATGTTGCACCTCTGAAGAATAGTGGGGATAATCATTGCCAGAGCCCCTTTGTTCTGCTCTCATGCCAGACCAAGGTATTGCAACAGTAACCCCATCAGAGCCAAAGTGCTCACAGGAATAATTGGATTTTGTCTGTTTGGAAGAAGCATTTCCCAAGTCATTGAAGTTCCAAATATACACACGAGAGTCCCCTCCAACTGAAATTATATGTTCTCCACCTGAGGTAAATGAACCAGACATCTGACTTCCGGACCTTGGAAGGGCTGCAAAGAATAGTATGATCAACCAACTTAGAATGCTCCGTGTAAACTAAGTATCAAGAATGTAATGTAGATAGTGGAAACAAGTTTTATCTTAAATTTATCAATTTTCCATTGGGTTTTGCAATCGTGTACAAGCCACAAATTAGTATAGGTAAAGTCAAAGATCATATAAGGAACTCATGCAATCCACACATAAAACCTATAACACACCTCTTAAAAGATACGAGGTAAAAAATGCGTACCAAACGGATGGTTTAAAAAAATGGAAAGTATGCATATGTTTAGGGATCAAATACATTAATCTTATTTGGAGAAATTAAGTAACGTGCACATGGAAACAGTCATAAGTAATCAAATTAAAGCATATTACTTTTGCATTAGATAGACAGGTTAGGCATTCAAATTAAAGCTGATATGTTTACTAATTTCTATAACAATTGCTCAAGTCTAAAACTAGCAGTATGCAACAGTGTAAGGACACCAGATCAGCAGATATACTTGCAAATCCTGCAACTGTTAAAAGATATTAACTAATTCAACAATCATGTGGTTGACTGTTCATTGCTTAGTGCTCTACCTTTATATGTCTGAACAAGTTCAGTGCCTTCCAATATTCTAACTTTAGAATCTTCAGATGTAATCATAACTCTCTGATGGTTTTTCTGAGAAAACTGCAATGTAATAAGGGCATTGAAATGTTAACAAAGTAAGTGGAAAGCAAAGAATTTTAGCAGTGACAAAGTTTCAAAAATAAAACCTGAATGCCTGTAATCTTGCTGCCAGATGTTCTCTTCTTTCCATTAACACGAATCTTTGCATCGAGCTGGAAATGTTTGCCTAAACCATTAGAAATCCAATTTAGAGACTAATTCAAATTATGTTCCGTTTTCCCCCTGCTAAAGGGAGTTCATGACTTTATGAACTAGTAATCCACAAGTTAATACCTGAGGCAACATAAAAGCGGCAAGTGCCTGTGAGGGAACCGACTACAAACCCCTGCATAAGCAAATAGTCATAGGTTCAATATCTTGCTAAGAAAAGATTCCAGAATTCTGATTAGTAACAAGACATACAAAATCACAGAGATTCAGTCAAGAATTCGTAACATACTTTTCCATCAGGCTGGTAACTTATAGCACTTATCACATCTCGTATGTCTGCCCAGTCAACAACTCGCTCTTCGTGTATCCCCCATATACGGACTTTGCCATCTATGGAACCACTGATGAAGTAATTTTCGTCAACGGGATTGAATTGAATACAAGTCACTGTTTCCATGTGAATACAAGACACAATTGTTACTATACTTGTTTGATAAAGATATTGCAATATTTCACATTCTAGTAAAGTATGAAATGAACAAAGTATAGGCTGTAAATAATACTTGCCATAGTCTTTGTGATAGAATACACTTAGACATTGATTGCAACCAACTTTCCACAAGCGAACAGTTTTATCCGTAGAAGATGAAAGAAGAGTCTGCAAGAGGAACTCTATATCAGATTTAATAGAATTTGCAAACAGAACAAATATAAATTATAGCAGAAATGGGGGCAAAAATGATAAGCTTCTGCAAGTTAAACTCACATCTGAATTGGACCAAGCCAAATCCAAGACATCACTGGTGTGACCATAAAATTCATGCAATGGTGATTCCTCGATTTTGAAAATCTTATTTGGAAGAACAACGAAGGATTGGCTTGTTTGTTTCTTCTGAGAACAAGAGAAGTCATGTTTCACTTTGCTAACAGCACTGTCTTCTGCATTGAAGCAAATACTGGATGTATTCAGTGATGTCACACGCCATATGCGTATAACACCATCTTCACCTCCACTAGCTAGATATTGGCCATTGGGACTAAACTTCATAGTCCAAATTAGGCCTTTGTGAGCTCTAATCTCTTGTCCAATATACAGTGCACTGAATTCCATCCACCTCTTCTTACTCTGCTTTACATTTATTCTTCGAGTTTTATTTGTCCCTGAATTCAATTTTGATCTGACTTTCCCTCCACTTCCATTCCCGCTGTTTAAGAATTGCTTCCACCAGCTTTTCTTCTCTTCTCGAGCCTCAGCTTTTCTATGTCTAACCTCTTGATCTATACAAGAAACCTCATAAACCTTCCCTTCAAAACTTGCATCTGGTTCATCTTTGGGACATCCTCTATGTTCATCAAATAAACCTTGTGCCTCAGTAGTTGCTTCCCTACCCGAGAGAACCAGCTCAGAAACCTGATCATCAGGCAACATACAGCTACAAGCATTTGAGACTGCCCCACTATCCCTGATCCTCTCGAGTCCCAAGGTCACTAATGAATCATCAGAACTCATCATATTATTCTCTTGAGAACAAACCTTGGAAGATCCATCACCCAATCCCATCCCCTGCAAAAACTTTTCCCTTCTTTCCTTCACACTCACAGGCTCATTCACCCAAATCTCATAGCCAAACTTGTTTTCAGTCGAAAGAGACTCTTGAGTTGGTGAGAAACAATCCACCGAGTCGAAGAACACATCACTATCTCCTTCATCAGAGATCAGCATAGCGTGCACTCAAACACAAGCGTCCCACATAAGAAGAAAAAAAATGCCACCTCCAACCCTTCCCCTTACTATCAAATTCCCTGCTTTTGCGACACCTTAAATACCACACCACACCCTGAAAATCAGGGGACCGAGTTTCCCTCGCCGATGGAGCAAAACTCAACGGAATATAAAATGCCACCACCAGAAGCAGGGACCAAGTACGAGGAACCTCTCACCAACTCACAAAACAGCCAATGACAACTCTTGTTGGCATGTTGGAAACCCTCTCGAAACCAGGATCCCAATACTTAAAAAAAGATTAAAAAAAAAAATTATTCCCCAACCCCAATATCACCACTATAGAATAACCAAATTCAAAACCAAAACCGAGAAGATACACATCAAGAAGCGAAAACCTATTGAGTTGAAACACTATACCCGTCTTGATTCCCAAGCCACCAACCCAAAATTCAACACGAGCACCGACCCTCCAGCAATGCTGGCCACAAAACCAAGTCAAAGGTCATAAAACAAATCCTCCAAGTGCAGTGAACCAAATGAAGCCAAGGTTCAAGACACGAGAGAAACTGGCGGAAGAAGGAAAGTGGTGTCCCCAGAAAACAAACCAACTAAACTAAGTCACCTCGAGATTGAAGAGTGAAACTGCACGCACGAGCGACAAACACGAGCGGCGCGGCGCGGTAAACAAGATGTTACTGTTCTCTCTCTGCACTCTGCAACTACAACAACTACAACAACCACTCTACAACACCTTCAAGCTTTGCTGTAATCCCCACCTATTATCTCTCTCTGTCATAACTAACCAAAGAGAGAATTTAAGCGTTAGTTTATACTTAAAATTAATCACCAAATAGTGACACAGGTTTAACATTGACCACATTATAATAATAATAACAATAAAGTTGTGTTATTGTTACAGCATTACATTAAAAGTGAAGAGACAAAAAGTACAGAATTTTTAAAAGCATTTCGCTTTCGAGGGAAAGGACCTGCTACATGAAAAGAATATGCCTACATCAAGCATAAGTGTGTTGTGTTGTGACAACGCTGAACCAGAAACCACAGATCAAAATTCAGACAATTCAATTCAACCACAACAGGATCCAACTCCAATGGTCTTTTCATTATGCCAAATGGTTTTTCATTTTTCATAATAATAATAATAATAATAATAATAATAAAAATCTTCTATTTTTGCTCTTAGCAGTGTTTTTTTGTTCTTCTGTTGGGGAAGGGAATAACTAACAAACAAAGAGCGCGTGGGCGTGCCACTAATATTAAAGTGGGGTTAGTGATATTAATTAAGACCCGCACAGCTAGATAATTCCATGATTGATGGTTCCTAGCATTGTGTTTTAAAACGCATTAATGGCTATAAGAGCACTCCTAGAGATAAAGGTTGAAAAAAATGGTGAGTGTTGTAGTGGGAGTAGTAGTAGTAGTAGGAGGCACAACAATTACTGGGGGCTATGGAAGTGCCCTTTTACCCTTCCTAGAGAAAGCGATGACTCGAAAGTGTGAAGGCCTAAGAGTGTTATAGGTGCCCACTTCGAGCCACCATAGGGGTTCCTTATTACAGCAAAACATTATGGCACCGACTCTCTTCCTCTGCAATGCAGTTCAGATTTAAATTTCTTGGGTTTCGTATTATGTTTTGCTTGCACCATTAATGTGGGGTTGTTGATATTCTATGCAACAAAACTAATATACCTCTCATTTTTATTTTTTTTATATTTCCTTTTTCCTAAGACCAGGTTTCCCCAAAACATTACTACTATTCTTAGCGAGGTTCACTACCTGCTGCTAACTAACTAGCTGCTTCTGTAGTTCTAACCTTCTGTTATGCGTTATTTGATATCAAGAACAATTTACTATGTCGGACCAGGATTCTCTACAGTTAAAATTTTAACTACAGATATCTGAATTATTGCAAATTTTCTTTTTTCCACTACAAATAAAAGCATCATTCTATTTTTCAAAACTTATGCAAGTGCATTATAGCCACATGATGTGCGGTTCAATTATAAACTTTAGAGGATGCAATTCTTCTCTTTATCTTTTCAAGTTAGAAAATTAATTTTTATATGTTTACACATATATATATACACACAAGAATTAATATAAATTTATAGTTGAGATTAATTTAAATATACAGTTTAATTATATTGAACAATTTAAAATAGATTTTACCTAAGCTTAAAACAAACTAACTTTAGCAATCATTTTAATTCAGGAAAAGAAGAAACTTTATCATCTCAGTTAACAAGAGACAAAGCTGAAGATTGTATTTTTTATTATGAAAAATAAATGTACACTTGAATTTTCGGGGTGTATAAATGGAAGGGGAGAAACGTGATAAAGAAAAAAAAAATCAATAAATATGTGAAATAATGTGATAAAAAAAATGAAAATAAGATTTAAAAAAATTAAGTGAATAAATGTAATAATCTTAAAATTTAATTACTATATACTATCAATCAGTTATAAATTATTGTTTATATAATTTTTAAAATAAGTATTAAAAAATTAATAAATTTATTATATATAAGAATTTGTAATTTGATAAGAATATAAAACAAAATTATTCTATCAATACATGCACAATTGGCTTATAACCTTACTAGTATTATTATTTATATACCTTGGCTTCCATGCTAATGACATGGAAAGGACCTTTCTCTGCTACCACTTTCTATTGCCCCGAGCAAACAGATCTCTGGAAGCCAATCCGGATTTTCACCCATTTCTAAAAAGTGGTTTCAGGATTTTTTTTAAAAAAAAAAGAAAAAAAGAAAAAGAAACTTCTTTGAAACTGGGTTTTTCCAATATTGGGTGGATTTTTTTAGCAAGAAGCCACTACAAGAAACTCACGTGACTAAGTCGAAGGACCCATCATCCAATTTAAGAAGCAATGGAAAAGTTTGTTCTCACGGTGTGTGGTATTTATAGGGTATAATAATACAATAGCCATTGGAAGGATTACCTAAGGAGAATTTTGCCAAGCAATTTTTCTGTCCCAATTAGTTTGTTTATGCATGACTTTTGAATCCTTCTGTAAGAGACGATGAAGTTGTAGTGTCCGGCAAATCAAAATGGAAGATGTGCATGACATGTGTCTTAGGAAAGAAAATTAGTGAAAAATAAAATGCATACGATAAGATGGATCATATTATACATCATTATCACCACTTAGCATCCTTCGAACCTTCCAAAACCTCCCTCCAATGTCACAACTCACACGCTTTCACCCACCCTTCCCTTCCCCGTGTCATTTTTTCATTCTAGATTTTTCCCACTCATCAGCTTCCAGTCATAGTTTAATTTTTTTTTTAAAAAAAAAAAAATGCTTGAACATTAGTGTAAAATATTTTGTATCACCCATACAGTAAAAATTGTTATGTTTTTATTATTAGTTTAAGGTAATTACTTAAGAAAATTAAAATAAAATATTAAATATTTAAAATACCAAGACAGGTGAAAAATATTGGACAATGTACAGATGAGGATATTTAAATAGATGAATTTGTTTGAGAAATATCATGGACCATGGTAGGTGTATGACACTAATAAGTGTGGAGCCACTGCCACTGGAGTGTAGGGTGAGAAGGCCCTTTCAATTCTGAATTTTTTGCTTCATTATCTGTTTAATGTTATCCCAAACCGCACAAGCACTAGCTGTAATATAATGGATGTTTCAGAACCTTGCACTCGTGTTGCTTCTTGCCAACTTGTTCTATGTGCGTTACCATGTGCCCGCAATAATTAACATGAATTAATATAAAAATATGGTGAAAATATGTTGCAAGAAGTCTGACACTTATCTCTTATATATGTCAATAAAACAAGGATATAGTATTCATTAGCGAATCATTCACATGGTCAATCAGGTCCTTTAAAGTATGCTTTTTGTTGATTAGTTGTATTTTATATGTTTAATGTAATTGAATGAAATTAATTAAATAAGAATGTGTGTTACTAATTGAAGATAATCATGAAGCAATCATATCCACCATTTAATATTATTGATGTGTATGTGTGTGTTGTGTTATTGCTTTTTGAAAAAAAAAATATATATATATATATTAGTTCAAGTTATGGGAGCAAAGAGGAGGGCTTGGATTGGAGCTTTTTGGAGAAAGCCCAATGAAGGTAAAGCCTAAAAGAAAAATGGCTAAACTAAGAATGAAATCTTAACATAGCCGCCACTGGGAAGTTCAATTTAACTGTTTAGTGCAAAGACAAGAGATGTGAGAATTCTCACATGCATGCTCGATGCTTTTTATTCTTGAATGACAAGACGAGAAGGCCTATTGAGCTTTAAGACCTAAATCTATGTCGCATTTGCAGATTAAAAAACATAAAAATCAGTGTACTATAGCAGATTTGATACTACGAGGACACCTTTTGGTATCATTAAAATGACCCTTGTGGTCTTGGCAGTTAATACATATAGCATCGTGATTTTCAAGTGGATTTTTCACAAAATAAAATAAAAAAAATGAAAATGGATTGAACAATTAATTCTACTTAGTTGGTCGCCAATTTCAATCGCAGACCAAGCATTGCATACCATGGAGCAGTAACATATTTAAATTATTAGGCGTTTTGCAATGCCAATCATGGCATTTGATTTCCCTACTCTCTTGGGTCGCATTCACTTTCTTATTTTGCTTTGCAATAATGCTTAACAAATATCACAAAGCTAAAAAAGATCAGAGGAAAAAGATGAGGAAGAAAACAAGATAGGTGATACCACTCCAGAAAATAGTGAGTTGCATTTCCAGAGATTTCCTTTCTATATTTGCTTTTATCCCACAAAACAATAAAGTCAAGCAAATGGAGGGAGACATAGCAAAAATAAGCACAGGAAGAGCAACAGGGTATGTGAAATTGACACAAATAAAGTTTTTCAAAAGCCAGAGGAGAGGAAGTTTCATACATATGATATATTCATTCATTCATTCATTCATTCATTCATTCATTCATTCATATTCATGGAGCACAGAAATAGAGGAAATTAAATGGCATAATTAATTAAGAACAAGAGATGGTATGAGTTGATGAGTTGTGCAGAGTAGTGAGCACTAACCTCTAGGGACCCAGCAGTCTCTCTTTGGCTCTTGAAACCCTTTGTAGTAGTACTCAGATTGCAATCAAAGACACACAGGGCAAAGCAGTGTCATAATTCATGTCTTTTTATATATAGTAGTTATGTGTTGTCGGTATATATATATATATATATAATTCGTGTTTGCAAGAAGGAGCTAGGCCACTTTGGTTTTCTCCTTCTCCCGCAAATTACATTCATATGGTTTTTGGATGGAGGGTTTTGAAAGAGAAAACCATTTTTCAAGTGAATTTCAATTTTTATATATCAAAATAATTTGTTTCAATCTTCAATTTTAAAAGATTCAAAATTTAAATTTTTATAAGGGTTTTTAATTAAATTTTTTAAATGATAACAAAATTATATGTTTTTTTAAATAAATTAAAGAAATTTTAAATAATACTTACAATAAAAGAAATTAAAAAAACTCTCTTCCGTTATCCCAGTATATATTCTTTGGTTCTAAAATTTTACCCTTCGTTTGACAAAAAGCGAAAAAAAAAATATATGATTTTTTTCATTTTTCATCAGTAAGTGATATAATAGAATAAAAAATAGATACATAGATAAAAATAAGTGCTAATGAGATGTTATTATGAAAAGTAATTTTACTTATTATTACTCTTCTCTTTTTCACATTTTTCTCTTCTCCTTTTCTTCATTTCTCTCTTCTTCTTTTTTTTTGACATTGTATTTGTTCAATACTAACATAGATCCTCCATATAATAAACAGATAGATTTTTTTTTCCTAATTATAAAATTATAAACTTATTTTTAAATATATTAATTATTATCCTTCTTCTATATTCTTAATTTATTATGAAATTTAATAATATAACATACATTCAATCTTTATAAAAATAGATGGATTCATTAATTTATTAACAACATAAGTCATACTCATTATTAATAAAAATATTATTTATTAAATTACAAATAACATTATTAAATATAATCATCACATAAATAATTTTATTTTATGAATATTTTGAATTACATTTAAATTTATAACATTGTTAATTAATATTATTTAATTATATTTTTATCCTGATAAATTGATTATTTATTTTTAATACAAAGTACAAGAGATAATAGTAAACATATTTTTAATAATAAAACACAAGTGGAGACAAGTTTATGTTGATAAGGAGGATTAACTTTTTTTAAAAAAAAAAAACCTAAAATATATGATATATTGATACTAAAGTAATTAGGTCATTATTTCTATTTGAAAGTTTTACATGTGGAGAAAATAGTAAGATAATGACATAAAGTATTATTTTTTTTTATAAAATATTTATTTTATTTTTAATTTTTATAGTTTTATTGCAAAGATAATGAATTTTTTAGACAACTATTTTATTTATGTTGTGATAATATTCATTGCAAAGATAATTACCTTACTTTTCTTTAGACAAAATATTCGAGTGTCACTTATTTCTATTTTTAATAATTTTTTTCTTTTATAATATGTTATTGTTCGTTTAAATATTATAAAATATTATATTTATAATTAAATATTCATTCCATTTCTATATATAAGATATTTTAAAAAAAATATTTATCTTTTTTTATAAGATTTTTTTAATTTTTTCTTGCATTAATTATGTTTTAAAAAAATACTCTTAATTAATTAAAAAAAATTAAAAATAATATATTTTGAAAATTAATGTTATCTACTCGATATTAATGTTATAAGTTAGAACAATTGACGTTTTAGGCGAAAATAGTATATTTAATTGTTTAAATTTTTTCAAACAATTTTTTTGAGTTTGTATTTAAAATTTTTAGTAAATTTTCATATTAAAATGTCAATTCTAAAAATAAAATTTTAGATACAACAGAAATTATATTACTCTTTAACTAGAAAAATTAAAAGAAAAAAAGTTCAAATTATTTTATAGAATAAAAATATTTTAAAAATAAAAATTTAATTAAAATAATTAAATTCTTATACATCTTAAAGTTCTTAATTTTTAAAATATTTTCTTTAAACACTACACCTATGATTGGGAAAACATTTGGATTAAAAAAAAGTGGACAATTCTATGAAATTTATGAGAAAAGCGTGGAAGTGTGGAAGCCACGGAGCCTGATAGGTTGTAGCAGTAGCATCCCTATTGGTTAGGGACAAATCTCTTCTCAATCTTCTCTCGATTTCTTCTCATTTAAAACCAAAAGGTTATAATACTAACCCTATTTTTATAATCCCCAGCCCATGGACCATCCTAACTATGAGTTAAAAATTAGAGGGGACATTTTCTTCTTGCAATTTGGATGGCTTTGACTCCTTGTTTAGTTTGCATGCAAATAATCATCAAACTTTATAATAATGTTTCAAATGAAATCATAAAAAAATCTCAAACTTCATATTCATATCTGTTAGAGTTTATTTTACAGTCTTGCTAACACATTGCTTAATATCATTTATTAACTTTTTTAATTATATTTAAAAAAATTATTGAGTTTTTAATTTATTAACTGTGTTTGGCTTGATTTATTCCAGAAAAAATAATTATTTTTATTTTAAAAATACTATAATCATTTCTCACTAAATAGTCAAATCTAAACGTGTACTTACCCATTTTCCAAATAGTAAAAATGTCATAGAAAAAGAAAAACAATAAAAGAGAAAAAACTAAAAACATATTTTGATAAGTTTATTTGTTATCTTTATTAATTTTCCACGAATGGTACGTAGGTTGGAAATAAAAAAATATATGCAAAACTAACACCAAAACTTTTCCAAGGAAGAAAAAAAAGTGAAAAATGTTGTGAAAATGTTTTGAAATAGCAAATTTATCCTTATAACAATTGAATTATATTTTTAATGTCATTTAACATTATTATATTTCTTTTAACTATTTCTTTTTTATAAATCACAGGGTAAGACCATTGGTTAAGTTTGAGTAATTTTAAAGTGGTTACGTTTTTCTCTTCATTTAAAATAGTGCAAGAAAAAAAAAATAGTTTTTATTTTATATTCTAATTTTCTTTTTCCTTTTTCTATAGTTTCTTTGCAATCAAATATAAAAGTAATCCTGCACCAAAAAGAAAAATAGAATTGTACAAAAAATGAAAAGTAATTGGTGTTTAACATTTTATATTATACTTTTTTTTTAATTTTCGGCTCCTTAACTAAAAGAAATTATTTTCCAAAAAAAAAACTACAAGATATTCTTTTGTTTTATGAATATTACAGTTAATCAATTAACTCCAGTATAAGACTATCTGATTAAAACTAATAATAATAACTTAAAAAACATGAAGACTTTGATAAGTAAGTTTTTCATTTCCATTATCGATATCAAATCACAAGTTTTTTTTTTCTCCAAAAGAGATCTACAAATTCTTTCTTTTATTCACAAAACATAGAAGTTGAACTTTACTATGTAAGAATGGTGGAAGGAATATAACTTTATTTAGCAAAAAAAAAAAGTATCTTTTGTTTTTTGGTTACAGTCTTTCTTTTCGGGTATAGAAAACATCTTCTGTTTAAGAAAATGTACAAGATTAAAAAATATAACAAAATTTCAATTTTAAAATATAATTAGAATTAATTAAATTATATTTCATTAAAAATTTCAAAATATTATTACTGTATTAATGATCCTTTTCGTTTTATTTAATAGAGATATTAATAGATAAAATAAAAAATAATTAATACTTTTTTCAATTTTTTAAACGCACATAAATAAATAAATTGATCAAAATAATTGTCTAAAGACATTTTTATTCTAACAAAAAAACTGACTCCAAGTTTCTATTTATAAATAATTTTTGGTTGTAGTAATTCAAATTGTTCTCTATCCAGATGTTTAAATTTGATAAACATAGAGAAAATCACTCAAATTTTCTTTAGAAAAAAATATTGTTCTCCTTTGAAATACCACAAAGATAAAGAGTTAACAATCTTTGATTCCTACTAAGCCTAATAGTTAGTAAAAAATGAGGGCTTGCATGATTGCTCTTATTATAGATGTGTCGTGGAGGCACAAAACACTCTTGACTGATTTATACAAAGGTTAGAGCTATGTGGGGGGTACTATAGGCTTCTGGAAAGAGATCCAACCTATCTTCAAGTAAATTTGCTATAATGGATTCAGGACAATTTCTTGTAACTTCTTAAGGACCTTTTGAAATGGTGCAGTTCTAGTCTAGTTTGTGTGGCATCAACCAAATGTGGTGATCTATGGTCAAATTGGCATACTATTTTTTATAAGAATTAAATTGCCAGAGTTGAGAAGGAATAATTAAATCATAGGCATGTGACAAGATGCTAATTCATGAAAGACTTTTGGGCTTTCTATGGCTCCTCCTTGACTAAGCAGTATTAATAGTCTTCCCTTTCTTCAAACTCTACTTTCTTTGATTTGAAGCAATTAGGTAAGGGTGGTGTATAGCTATGACTGTTGGAAATCTTTATGAAAACCAATGAAGATTCATTCAGTTGTTAAGGATCATTAATACCTTATTTAATATCTCTGATAACAATATGAGGATTTTATTAAAAAGCAATCTATAAATACATCTGGAAACATTTTTAATTAAGTGATAAAACTTGCTCTATTTCCAACGAGTCCCTAAAATTTAATTTAGCTAAAGTTTTCATTAAAAAAAAAAAAAAATCATGATGAAAAGTTCTCTGCAGTGGCATCCAAACCAGCCTTGCCTAAATCATGTTCACCCCTGACTTTAAGAGAATTGATAAGCTTGGCAGCTAATTAAGTTGGGTTTTAGAAATCTTTGAAGGTGGTTGTGAAATGGTTTGGCACATGTTCTTTGAATGAATACATAGGATATTGTTGGATTCAGATCAGATGTTTATTTCAGGATATTATGATGCGAAAACTCTTTTTTAGGTGTCTTTCTTGTGTTTGCCGTCAGTTGCTCGTTAACTTGTGCGTTGGCCTATTTGTGGGGTTTGTATAATGTCTTAATTTAATTAAGGTTGTAATTGATTAGTACTTTCGTATATTTTGTTAAGAAATTTTGACACCGATATTTTATCTATGCATGGGAAATTTTTCGAATATAAGAAATTTTTAAAAAATAAAATAAATTAATTTGAGAGTATAAATAACTAAAATTTAAAAGAAAAAGGAAATAAAATGACATTTCAATTTTTTGAAACTATTAATAATTTGAATAAAAATTACGGAACCAAAGTCTGCTCAAACAAAAGACAATGATAAGAGATGTTCTTACTCTAAAGTGTAAGGATTCTTTTTTTTTTTTTCTTCAAATGTTTATATATTTTTTGCACCAATCCAATGAATAAAATATCAGTGGAAGGAGTTAGAATTACTTAAATGAAGTTTTTGAAAAGCTTTTCAAATTACATTTAAGTGTGTCCTACCTACAAGGACGTTAAAGCTAAATTCATTGACCATAAGAGACGATAGAGAATTGAAATTAAAATGTACTGGTACCTTGTGTCTTATATTATTTCATTCTTATTATTTCAAAAATACCTTTAAGATCAAATTTAAGCACAATTTTGAATAAATATGATTAAGGATGGTTTAGAAAATGTAATTTTTTTATGAAATTAAATAAACTTAACTAACATTCTTAACCAATGTGAAATTATGTATTTTTGTTTGTAGTTGAGTCCAAAGGAAGTATAACAAAACCCATCTTATTAATTAATTGTATGCTTGATATCATTAAAACAAAAAGTTGGATCATCCTAGACTTAAGAGTCACAATTTATGTTTTGGATATTTATCTCTATATGCGCAGGAAAAGAAATGAACATGAATGCATGATGTCGCTTATATAAAGTCCATGCAAAAAGATCTACATATGTTTTATGTTTATGTTCGTGGAGCGTGTCTCAAAACAAACCTAGCTTAAAAAACGTTCATACACTATAACGTGCAATTAATTTGTGGCTAGTGTTTCTTAAGTGCTGTCTAAGTTAGTCCTCATGAACTTGCATGTGTTATAATTTTAGTTGTTCATGATAAAATCTATTAGTTAATATTTAGTTTTCTTTTTCACATAAAAAAAATGTTTTTTTGCTAAATATGTCCCTGATTCATGTGTGTGGACTCCAAGATAGGCATGCATACGATAATTTATTTATTTATTTTTATCTATATTACACATAACTAATATTGCAAACAACTACTGATATTACCATTGACTTTAGTTTTTATAAAAAAAATTTTACTGACTCGGGATTTTAAATGTGTCACTTAGTATTGCCATATTATTATGAATCCCACAATGAAAAGTTTGTTAGAGTTGGATATGAGAATCATACACAAATTAAAATCCTTCCTCGAATCTATGAGAGTTTTAAGGTTCATTTATTTTAAAGTTATATAAAATAAAATTTGATAAAATTAATTTTAAATATAATTAAAGTGTGTGTTTAAATTAATATTAATAAAAAATTATACGTTAAAACATAAAAAAAAAGGACCAATTCTGTCTGTTAAACAAAGAATCCTCTCTATTTGAGAACCTCATTATAACATGAAAAGTGGAAGATCGATGAATCCATCCATGATCTAACTTATAAGAAAAAAAAAAAAAAAAAAACAGTCTCAGGTAGTACTATGAAGAGTTCCAATCACGAGGCTTTGTATTGTATAATAAAATTACAAGCCACGTCCAAACTACTATGGCCATTTGAAGCCTAGGACTACTTGAGCTCTATATAATGGATTGAATAAAGTGCAGTTAGTGCTTACATTAATGTCTTTTTGTCCCCTAAATCCCGAATAGTGCATATGTTGAAATATAGAATGTTTTGATAATTTTTTAGTCTCAGTGACAATGGTGCTTCCTTTTCCGGTCCTTAATACATTTGGGGAGAATAATTAAATGATTGTCCATATGTAAGGGGGAAAAGAAGGAATTTGTGGAGTGAAAAGTGGACTAAGTAACAACAAAGAGAGAAGTAAAAACAAATAAACGCCAATTCAACGGGCCCGGACAGCAGAGCTAAAAGTTTATGCTTCATGCTAGTTTCCATGGATCAAAGATACAAGGAATTCTTGCTGGCTTACCAAATCTATGGGGTTTGTAGGGATTTCTTTTATTATTATATGTTACATGCCAAAAATCTAGACCCCACTCACATGTCCTTTTGTTTTCTTATGTGGTTCACTTGATCAAATTTGTTTTGGAAATGTTTAAATTATACCTTTTCTCTCTCTCTCTCTCTCTCTCTCTCTCTCTCTCTCTCTCTCTCTCTCTCTCTCTCTCTCTCTCTCTCTCTCTC
>JAMLFT010002533.1:0-25111 GCA_026544285.1 Pachyrhizus erosus | reverse complement strand
TTGACTACAAAAGGTACCTGAGGAATGTATGCAGGCTGTGGAAGTCTTTGGGGGTGTTTAGGCACCAAGTTTGTGAACTGCCAGAATTAAGAAGTCACAATGCTAGCTTGGTAACTCCGACAAAACAAAGCATTACCAAAGTCAGTAGAGAGTATCTAAGCCTTGTACTAGCTTGAGATATGTACTCCTGACTGTCACCCAAAAATGTTGCAACCTATGGAATTGCTAATACGATTGAATAAGTCCTCTGGTGAAAAGGAGTAAATAAGGCAGCAAGGGATCCCTATAGTCAATAGAAATTTATTTAGGATACGGTGAGATAAAATAGATGTACTTGCATATGTGTGTAATTTGTATATGATTAATCCGGAACCTCAATACTATATAATTAAACTTGAAAATCGAAAATTCACTCCTACACTAACCATTTCAGGAAACAATGTCTGAAGAGTTTCACCCTCTTTTCCATTTGTCGGTTACTCCTTTATGTGGGAAATGGACTAGAGACCCACTATATCAGTTATATACTTATACCGGATATGTGCGTTTTACTTTCTTTCATGCAGCTCCCTTGTCTCCCACTTCCTACGGGCAGATTGATCTCCCGATCGTCCTGACTCAGGTGGAACCTCCGAGGGTTTTTGTGTCACCTCCCGGTTTCCCTTCTCAGCCTAGAAGGAGATGACCACGTAATTCCTCCACTAGCCATGCTAGATTCAGAATAGCTCGACCTACTTCTAATATTAACATATCAGAGGAAGATGACTCTTCAGAAGACCTAGAGGATAATGCTTAATCTTTTTCTTGTGTTACCAATAGTACATTATATCAGCTTTTGTGTAATATGAGTAAACGATTGTCATGTTTTTAGATATTTTGTGTAATGAAAGCTAGAAGTCGCAAATGTAAAGCCAGAAACTTTTACTTAATCAAATTTAGTAGTTTTATGTATTTTAAGTAATGAAAAAGTGGTCGTTACAATACAAGGGAGTCATACAACTCATTGTTATACTAGTACAATATCTTTGATATTTGAACAAAACATTAAATTAACAATATTTCTAGAGTTTATTTCAGTCTAGTCAGATGCTTTTAAGGAATCTTCCTCTTCTGTTGAATCCTCTCTTCTATCTAGATTATCAACTTGTACTGACCTCATAAAGGATTGTGGTGGCTGAGGGGTCTGTGGTTGTCTCCGTGTTGATGGTACATTGGTGAATCTGGGTGGTAGTATCTGGGATAAAACTACTAGTAAATCTATATGATGGAATTGCTAGGGGACTACAATATTGGCAAGTCTAAAAGTGAAGCAAAACATATCCTATGAAAGTGTCATCACCTTGAACTCGATCATAGGTCCATTTTTCTTCTAAGAGCAGAATTGTCAAATGAAAATAGTGGTTGGAATTCATCTGCCATTTTTAGTCTGAAAAGATGGGGGGTGTAGGAGTGAGTCATCAATCCTTGTACATACATGTATAATATAGGATAGTTTATCTAACATAGTCTCTCATCTCATCGTCTGTGCCTAATTAGGATTTCTATTCGCTTTGGGGCTCTTCGTAGCCTCCAATATTACTAACTCCGAGAGGGCTTACATGAACGTATCATAATTAATCCAATTTGCAATCTTTGGTTGACGATCGAAAGTACATATCTTGTTTGGTACTTGATTCAGGATACTCTCAACTAAATCTTGGTAATGCTCCACTTTGTCGGAGATGCCAAATTGGTTATGTGACACCCTCTTCATTCAGAGCAGTTCATAACTTAGCACCTTATCTACCCCCAAGGTCTCATCAGAGCCTTTGTACATTCCTCAGGTACCTTCTGTGGTGAACCATTGCATTCTTCATTCTTAATTTTCACTCATTAGGGTTTTTTAGTTCAATTTTACCTTCCTTATCTCATCTTCCATGTCTACTGTTTCATGCTATATTGGTATTGATGTCAAGTTTACGTATCCATGATCATCATCCACCTCCATATCACAATCACTCTAGATTGTATTATCATTGTTTGAGCATATCTTAGTTTATCATCTATCCTAGGGTTTACTGTCACTGATGGACAATTATCAAGTATGTATGCCTTCCACTAATGGTGGAGATATGAAATTACATGTATAACTTCAATTCAACATATTTAAATACATAAACCATAATCACAATAGTTAATCATACATATTGTAATCAAATAGTCATGTAGGGGCAAAATAGTATTTTTCACCTTTCTTTCACAATTTCCTCTATCTTTATATGTATATGAAAGAAATAGATATAAAAGGGGTGTTATATTCTCAATTAATCTTAGTTGGCAAATTTTATTTGAAAACAATATGTTTTCAGAAATTTTTCTTAAGAGAGACATTTTGGTCATTTTATAAAAATGTGACTTTTTAGGGATTCCTATTCTCTTTTTATTTCAAAATATATATTATATAATTTTCTAATATTATAAACCATTTCTTTTAAATTCAGGAGGTCTAAACAGGGGAAAATTAATTTTTCTAAAGTAGGGGTATTTTAGTCATTTACAAAATTTTGTCCTTTTAAATATTTCCCTCACAATTTCAACCCATAACTTTTGGAAAATATCCCAATAATGCTAAAAATAATTTAGACTAATTTTCCTGAAATTGGAATGACCTGGAAATAATAAAATGTTTACTTTTATATCCTAGGGATATTTTGGTCATTTTGAAAATAATAATTTATTTTTAAGGATTTTTAAGTTTCTAAATTGATGAAAATATCCTAGACTCATTCCTACACAGTTTTTGATAGTTTAATTCCCAATTTATTGGTAAAAAAAAATTAAAATGTTCATTTTTTTATTTAGGGGTATTTTTGGAATTTTTAAAAATAAGTTAATTCTTTATAACAAATTTTTGAGAAAATTTTGTTTTTATACTTAGACACATAATAGAGATATCTCCTAAGCTTATTTCAGGTTTTATAAGGGTAAGATTGGCAAAGAAAATAAATAAAAATAGAGTAGGGGTATTTTGATAATTTTTTTATAGAAGAGCAAAATGGTAATTTGTCACTTCATCTTCTTCCTCTAACCACTGGTTCAAACCAGTTATTTTAAATTTTCATTTCTCGATTTTGTTCGCCCTTTTTCCAATTTCTTTATCTAGAATCCTTTAATCATTCAAACTTGAGTGATCTCAACTCTCAATTGGTTCAAACAAGCTTAAATACAAGCTAATAAGGCTCTTATTTATCAGAGTTTCATTTTGATGAACTCATATTCGATTTTAGGGAATTAACATGTTTCAGAGCATAAAACTTCCACAAATTCAAATTCAAGTAATTTAGAATGATTCTACTGTAAAATTTTGAAGGAAAGATAATTCTTCCTACCTTAAATGAAGCTTTTCTGATGAAGTTATGGCGGAGCTCTGTTGCCTATGCTAAAACTCGTTCCTTTACATTTTCCGTCGAATTTATTCAATAAAATGGTTAACAGAGTGATTTCGAAGCTAATGGGATTGGAATCAAGCAATAAGAGTGAGAGGTTAAGGAAAATTTGAGGAACGAAGCTCGCATTCTTCTCCCTCGAACTTGAATTCGATTTTCCTTATATAGATGTCCTTGGCCTTTGTTTCTTCGTGCTAAAGCATCCCTAGGCTTGGGCGGTGGTGGCTAGTAGGGCATGGGGGTGCAGAAGGCAGAGTTATCAGAAGTTAAAAAAATGGCTTAAGGTTGAAGATGACGAAACTGTTTCGATGGCGGCAAACGATTTTTTGAAAAGGGTTAAATATATTTTAATTCATAAAAATAACAACGATTGGCCTAGTGGTCAAATGGCAAACCCTGCACACTAAAAAACTCTATTCAACCCTCACGTGCTGCTCTTCGAACACGTCCTACCCTGTTTTTGTGCTTCGCGTTTTATTTTCCTTATATAAGTCAACGCTTTTATTACTTATACTTTTTATTTCATTTAAATGCTACCCCACATGGGTAGCTCAGCTAGCAAATGCTATCCATTCTCTTCTCTGCCCTTAGGGTTGCTGGTTCGAACCTTGCTGACCCCTTTCCCCCTTTTCTTATTCTTTTCTTCTTTTTTTCTTTTTATTTTTCTATTTCTTTAATTTTTGTTTTTATTATTTAATAATTTTATTTTAAATCTTTAAATTCTTTCTAAAATTCTAAAAACTGAGTTATATTTTATTTTACTGATTTAAATTTTCTTTTCACAAAAATTTATTTTATCTAAAATATTTACTTAATTTTATTTAATTTCTAAAAAATTATTTTAAACTTCTAAAAATTTTACCCTGATTCTAATTCTAGTTTTTCTCATTTCTATTCTTTCTGTTTTTATTTTTATCTTTATTTAAACTTTATAAATTAAATTTCTTATTTGGAAATAAATTTTTATTTTCCCTTCTTTTTATTTTTTATTTTGAATTTGGATTTCAAATTCTTATTTAACTAAAATTTTCCTTTCTTTTTATCTTTTTCTTAAATAATATTTATTAGTTGATATTTTCTACTCAAAACTTACAATCTAACAATATCTATTTCTTGAAGAATAAATTAGAGTAATAAAATAAATACTATAAATAATGTAATGATTAAAATATATAGTGTAATATGAAAATATCCAAAATATAATAATAATAAAATCAAATAAATTTATGATTTATCATTAAATATCTTATATAATAGAAAAAGTAAAAATGAGGAAACTTATTTCATGTATAAAAGAAGAAGTAAAAATAATAAAATCCTAATGAGAGTGGAAGAAAATAAAAAATATGATAAAAGCTTAATTTATACAGAAAAGATTTAAAAAATTTCATAAATATTTAAGGATAAAAGAAGAATAAATATAAATAAAAAATTAATATATTGATTATTAATGATTTTTTATATGTAATTTTCTTATTAGTGAGACATCTTGATAACTTGATAAATTAATAAATTATTAGTATTACAGTTATATTTTTTTAACGTTGTTATTTGACATGAGATATTAAAATAAAATAATAATATTTAAAAATTAAAATCAAAACAAAAATTTAAAAGTTCAAAATAAATAAATAAAACTATTAAAAATTATAATTTTTAAAAATTATGATTCTTAGAAATAATTAAATTTTATTTAATTAATCATAAATATTCTTAATAATATATTACGTATATATGTTTTTTAGGAATAAAAAAGTAACTAATAATTTTATCAAAGAAATTTAATTATTTTTTTAAAAAAATAAATTTTAATAAGAATAATGTGATATTTTTATTATAATAAAACTTTTTTTATTTAAAAAAATAGATTTTCCCCTCTATATGTAGAAAATATTAAAAAAAAATCTGATAAACATCATTTTTTTAAGAATATTATTCTTTTTTAAATATCAATAAAAAGAATGCTATTATTTTTTAAAAAAAGAAAGTAAATATATGAAAAGCAAATATTTATAACTTAAAATTCTTGTAAAATAAAAATTCTCTCTTGTATTAAATGTTTTATAAAGACATTAGTTACCTAGATCCATTAATTAATTATACAAAACTTAGGTGAAGCATGATAAATATTGTTGACAACGTTCTCCAATCATATTTAAAAAAATTTATTGATAACGTGTGTAATAAAAAATTCATTAAATAAAACTTCAGTTTTTATTGAAAAATAACAGGAGGTTCGGAGTTTTGTTCTAAGTAATTTATGGTAACGAAATTAGAAAAGTGAATTGGAGTAAAATCG
This sequence comes from Pachyrhizus erosus, assembly GCA_026544285.1. Taxonomy (NCBI): domain Eukaryota; kingdom Viridiplantae; phylum Streptophyta; class Magnoliopsida; order Fabales; family Fabaceae; genus Pachyrhizus; species Pachyrhizus erosus. The sequence goes on along the minus strand of JAMLFT010002533.1, from coordinate 19,387 downwards.
ATATTTTGAATTCGTTATTATTATTATTATTATTATTATTATTATTATTATGCATGCGAATAAACTTATTTGAAATGAAAAAAAAAATAAAGAGAAAACTAAGGGTGGTGGCCCTACGATAATCAGGGAAGAGGGGTTGTGACCGCTTATCTGGCAATCCTTATCCGTATGGGTCCGCAAAACAATTGAGTTAGGCTATTGCCCATATCTTTTTCTGAGTCATCCCTTAATTATCTCTGTGCCCGAAGTTCTGGTGGGGATTGGTTCTTCCACTTACATTAATCAACAATCCCCGCATGAACCAACCACCCTCAATTCCAATCACTCTTTTCCAGAGACCCACACTTATGGATATTATCACTGACCTCGCCATCTTTATTACTCCGCTCTGGATTGCGGTTATCATCGGCGTCTTAGTGGGCTGGGCGTGGAGGCCCAAATGGGCCTTCCACCCCAAAGACGCTCTCCTCAAGTTCCGCTTCCCTCGCCCTCCCAATCCCCTTAACGACACCTCTTTTACTTGCTCCACCACCAGGTTTTTTTTTTTTCTTTCTTTCTTTCTTTCGCTCCTTGCAAATTGCCAATTTCTAATTTCTAATTTCTAATTTCTAATTTCTAATTTCATTTCAGTACTGGAAGTTCTTCCGCTCCTGTGGTTACCGAACATGATTTACTGCATTTCTGGAAGTTGGTTGAGGAAAAAGACGGAGGCCCCGCCTGGATTCAGATGATGGACCGCTCTACCCCAACCATGAGTTACCAAGCTTGGCGTAGGGATCCTGAGGTACGCCTTACCTTACTGGATTCATTCTTTCATTGTTCTCTTCCACTTAGTTTAATTTAACGCTGTAATGAGTCTTTGTGCATGCGTGTTAGACTGGACCGCCGCAGTACCGTAGCAGAACGGTGTTCGAAGACGCGAGTCCTGACTTGGTGAGGGATTTCTTTTGGGATGATGACTTTCGGTTGAAGTGGGATGACATGCTTATACACGCTTCCACCATACAAGACTGTGTCCTCACTGGAACAATGATGGTGCACTGGGTGCGCAAGGTTAGCTTCTTCTACACTCTTAGTAATGTCATATGCAACCAAGTGAAGTTGTGTTTGTTGCATTCTCATGTTCTGCACTACAGTTTCCCTTTTTTTGCAGTGATAGAGAGTATATCATAGGGAGACGTATTTGGGACGCAGGTCAAATTTACTACTGTGTCACAAAGGTTCGTATCAAATTCATTGCAACTCAAATGCCTTCTCTTTTTTTGTGCTACCTAAATAAGGATCTCTTTGATAAAATTTCCCATATACCCTTCTAGGTGAATAAAATAAGAAAAAAAAAAAACAGAATAAACTTTTTTATAAGTTAAAATTAGTTTATGTATAACCTAATTTGCACAAGTTGTTATATTAGTTTCTCCTAAGCATGAACTAGTTTTAGTTTACAGAGAAACTTGTTTCATTTCTCCTTCTTATTTCATTAACCTATAAGTGTTTATGGAGAAGTTTATCCAATGAAAACCTAAGAGTTTGATTTTATTCTTTTCTTATACCCATTCTGAAATTAAGGTTGGGTGGGTCAGCTGGATACTTAGATTGGGTAATGCTTCAATTGGCTTGTGTTTTTGTTGAGTCCTGGATACTAGTTTGTTTATTTGGACTTGACTGTATGTATTGGGTTTTTGTTTTGTTGTCTTGGCTTGTCAGGAAGAGTTAACAAGCTAGTTTTTTGCTAACTATTCCATCAGCCTTGTTATAATGCGAAGACTTAAATGTTACATTAGTAGTTTGTATTTGAGGTACACTGCATGGTCGTCTTACACTTCACTTGAGTCTTTGGCAGTATTAATTTAAATGAACTTGTTCAAATTAAATGAGCTATTTCCAATATGAAACAGTAGCTGTTTGGTAATTATGACAGTGTTGTCATTCTTTCTGGAACAATCTTTGTTTGTGATATTGACTTGTGGCTTGTTTTGCTTCTTCAGGGAGTACCTTGCCCCTCCATGCCAAGGCATAACAAACCTAAACGAGTTGATTTATTTTATTCAAGCTGGTGTATTCGTGCAGGTAACAAGTAGTTTGGAGCTATTTCTTGAAAGTACTCTTTATTTAACTGTCATTTCGCATGTTAAGAAATCATTAAAGTGGTACATACTAAAATTATAAGCTATGATTTTAGAAACGCTTACCAGTATGTAGTTTGGAATTGAGGACTGAGACGTCGAAGTTTCTTCCTTATATATATAATTGAGAACAAACTCAGCAAAGGCTTTCTAATATTCTATTTGGAATGATTCTCTTGTCTTCAGAGACTTAGTATAGTTTTACTTCAGAACTTGGAATTTCACATTCAACCTTTGATGTATGGTTTATGTTAGACATGTTAGGTTGTTACCCTTTGCTATCTTGGTGATTAAGTCAACAACCAAGCCTTATCTCACCTTAAATGGATCAACTTAATGTCATTGAGCTCTATTAAAAACCATGATTTAAGTGAAACCATTTAGAGCAAGGTTATTTTAAAAGTTTCTCAATATTTTCTGAGGTCATGTTCCATTCCTTTTAATTGGGCTGGCTGCCATTTGTTACACTTTCCTCTCGGGAGCTTCTTTTTGTCTTCTTTAATGACCAAAGGACTAAGCCTCCTTAGGTTAGTTTTAGCCATCCCTTGGACACTTCACTGACCAAATTTTACTACCATACTTCATGTTGGTCTTGTAGATGTGTTAGAATTCTAATAGGCTGGTCTCAAATTATATTTAAAACGTGCAATTTGTGGTTATGATATGATCCCCAAATCTCATCTCTGTAATATGACCAATTTGCATCTTACTGAACTGGAATACCATGTTCTATCTACTCCTACTTAGACTAAATTTTAGAATATTCTCCTCTCTAATCATCTATTAAGACTTAGTTATTGTCTCATAAAAAAAACACTTAAACATTAGGAATCCAACTGGGATTCAATTGAGAACTGGTTTTGGTTTCATATAAATGATGGAACATAGTCATATTCTGTTTATTTTCCTTAAAGTGGGATTTTTAGCAATGCGATGCCAGAGAGATCTCTAACTGGGTTTTCTATTTTGTGGTTGTTGGCACTTAGTGTGAAAACATTAAATACATCCTATTAAATACTTTAAATTACTTAAAGAATAAATATTGAATGACTTTGTATATTTTATATAATAATAAATACTTCTCTTTGAATAAAAAGTTTTGTGTTTGACTTCTTATTATGTGCCAAGGGGAAACATAATAGAAAACCCATTTTTAAATTTTGTATTGTTTTCATTAATTGCGTTTTATAGACAATAGAGACTTATGTGCATCTGTTGCCTATATCCAGTTAAATCAAGAAAAGATGACCAGCTGACTTCATGTGAAGTGTTGTTGTTTCATCACGAAGATATGGGCATACCCTGGGAAATTGCTAAGCTTGGAGTTCGACAGGGTATGTGGGGAGCTGTCAAGAAGTTTGATCCAGGACTAAGGACATATGAGAAACAAAGGGCTTCTGGTACCCCATTGTCACCCTGTGCTCGTGCTGCTAAGATCAACACTAAAGTAACTATGGACTATCTGAGGTCTCTGGAAAACACGACCAGTGACTTGTTGGAGACTGAAAATCAGGATTCTTCTGACAAACCATCTGGGAGGAACATACCTAAGCTTCTAATTGTTGGTGGAGCCATTGCCCTTGCCTGCACTCTTGATCAAGGACTACTGACTAAGGCAGTTATATTTGGAGTAGCCCGAAGGTTTGCAAAAATGGGAAGGAGGTTGTGATACATTATGATTTTTGCTTTGAGAAATTGCCAGGCCTGCCAATTCTTCCTGGCAGTAGAATTAGAAATTGAGATGTCCCTTCTTGCTTTGGAGCAACTGTTTATTCTGAATCTAGTTGGCAGCCATGGTTCAAGAGGAATGATATCATTCTTTCTCTGTTTGTGGGATCTATGAGGCAGCTTTTAACTGGAATCATGGACATTGTATCTTTATGGTCGTTAAAGATTCTGGTGCTGCAGGAATAACATCAATATCCAGGTTTTTGTTTAGTTCATTTTTTTTTACTGTTAGCCCTATCTGCCCTCTTCTTTTTTACCCTTTTGTTTTAGTCTGTATATCATCTTTATCTACCGTTTGATTTCGAAAAATACAGTGAACAAGATGTGGTAGCTCTCAAAATTTCGGTGCGTGAATGTTTATTCTGTTTGTCAAGTCTGTAGATAAAATGAGAGGACCGGTAATTGATGAATAATCACAGTCAACACTTTGCAGGGTAGGTGGTTGAATTACGATTTATTTATTGGTTCTTTAATTGTAATAATTAATATGCATTTTTAATATTATATTAATAATGTACTTAGATAAAATTACAAGAAGTGAAAATTAGTTAATTTTAAAAGTAACATTAAAATATTATATTCTATGTCTTGGGTTATAAAATATTAATAATAAAAGGTTAACTAATAATTATTCACATGTAAACTTTATACAAGTTTTCTTTTATGTTTCAAAAAAACATTATTGAATTACTAAACGTAAATTAAAAAAGTTTTGTTTTTTAAGTTCAAATCAGTTTTCTATTATTGATTTTGATTGCTGTTTGACAAGTTGAATTAGTTTTTTCCCTTCTCCAAATGTCTGGATCGATAGTGACCTAACCTGTTCACAATTTTTTTTTTGTTAAATTGGCTATGTTCAATCATTGGTTAATGTAAATTTAATCTTGGGGTTCATTAGAAATGGAAAATTTCATATACATATGTTATGTTCAAATCTTATGTCTAACTTTTTAAAGAGTTTGTTTGGTATATAGAAATTGAACTGTAATTTAGAATTCTAACTATCAGAACTGAAATTGATCCAAAATCATAATTTTTATGTTTGAGTTGTCTGAAAAGTTAGTGTAAATTTATAATCTATTATATTATAAGAATTTTAAAGGCTATATTTTTACCATTTTCTCATCCATAATCCAGAAGTCAATCTTTGGACAAAGTTTTTCCCGCTCACCATTAATATATATATTAATAACATATGTTCCATAAAATGGTTTAGGATTATTATTTAATTAGAAAAAAATAATTTAAATGTTTAATTTACAATGAAAAAAAATTATAAACTTTTATATTATTATATAATAATATTTTTAGAAGATAAAAAATAATTTGTTCAAATACAAGTCAACAATATTAAATTATTATTTTATTTGAATGTCATTAATAAAGTAATTATTGATATGAATGTATATTTTTGTTTTATTTTTTTATTTTTTATTTTTATTATTATATAACATGTAAAAGTTATTTAATATTTTCCTTTGTCTTTTTTTTTTTTGGAAACCCGCTCCCAAGTCATAATTTTGACTATTTTTTTAATCATATTATTTTATCCGATTGAAATGAATTATCAACTTAAACATTTAATTATAAAATATTAAATTTATTATATTATAAATTAGATTCCTACAATTTACTATTAATTTAAACTGCATGGGCGCGCCAAAATTGTGAATCCCAACAGTGAATAGGGTTTAAAATTTTTATAATGTTTTACTTTAATATAAAAATAAACTGAAAATCTAATTCTCATTATGAAATTTATTAATTATGATATACTATGATTTAACCTAACGACACTCCCATGATTGAAAGAGACTCAAAAATAAAATACAAATTAATGTAAAAAAATTAATTTCATTTCTAATAATTTAACTTTATTGATTTCTTTAAAAGTCGTTCAATTATTAATATTAACTTATCCAAATATTAAAGTTAATAAAATTTTAATTTTTTTAAAAAAATTAAATGTTTACTTGTGTTTAATAATTTGTACTTGAATATATTTTTTAGTAGAAAAAATACTCTATAAATAATAAAATATATCATTTTAATTAAATTGATGTTTAATTTTATGAAATAAATTTAATTTATTTTTATTTTTTATCTTCTAAATTTAAATTTGTTTTTTAATTTATTAATTTAAAATATTATTATTATTAGTTTTTTTTTATTAATTTTTGATGGTTTGAATGCATAATTTGTAACATTTTTTATTCTAGGAGGGACAAAAAAACATCTTTTAAAATTAAAAGACTATAAAAATTTAAATTCAAGAAACAAAAACTAATAATAATATAAATTAAAGAACTAAAAATACATTTAAATTTTTATCATATTTATATAAAAAGGATCCCTATCAGTTGTTTCGTATTGGATCCATAAAATGACCTTTGACTATATACGAGACATTTAGTTTATAGGAAAAAAAATAATGCAAAATAGGATTCTCATATTTTATTCTTATTCATTTTCTAGGAAAAATACAAGAAATTCTAAACAGTATTAAATACGATTTTGTTATCTTTTATTCTTAATCATTTTGCAGGAAAAAAAATATCTCATGGAGAATTCTATATATTAGAGACATTAACAATATATGAAAAATCAGATTTAATAATTGTCTTAGTTAATATTTGAAGCTTTAGAAAAAAATATTCCAAAATTATTTGGGCTCCACTTTAATATTGAATTTGATAAAAATATGTTATTCAGTCAGAAAATGATTACTTAATGATTATCGTTGTATTTCTTCTTTTGTCAATTTAAATATATTCTTTAATAAAATGAATCAACTTTAATTTATATTTGAAATTGTGTTTATTTAAACAATACAAAAAAAAAGTAGTTTTATTTAATTTAAAAGGTAATAGTAATACGAACTCTTCAAAATTAATTTATAGTTAATCTAACTTAAAATAAATCACAAAAAATAAGTTTAACCGCGCTGTGTAGTGTTGTGCTGATTGTTAAGTAAATCTCAATTCAAATAGAGAATGGTGTAACTTTTCTAACATGGAAAATAAAAAAGCTAAACAATATTGAGGTGAGTGGGTTATATGTTGCAATTCTACGAGTGACGAACAAATCAAGTTTAAACATTATGATTTGTTTTAATGTTTGGTTCAATCTAATTTACTTTATTTCTTATTTTTACGTAAATAATGATATATTCTCTTCTATCACAAATATAAACAAAATAAACTCTTATATATGGATTTTAAATATAAATAAAATTTAATTAATTTTATATTATTTAACAATACCATTCTTAAAATACAATTCATTTAATTAAAGATTTATTTTTAATGATTCTCTTTTGTTCTAAATATCAAGTTTCGAAAAAAATTGTTAAGACTTAATTTTTTTTTATAATTGAATTATATTTATTAAATTTTTTAATTAGTAATTTTTTTTCTTATATTTAAGACGTAAAAAAATACATGATGATTTAACAACACGTGCCCAGAGATAAATGCAACACGTGCGGATGTTCGGGTAACCAACTAGTTTGAAGTTGAATTGTAATTAGAGCGTAAAATATTATGTGATGTCATAAATAGTGAAATGAAAAAATTAAATGACAACTGCCATAAACTGACTAAAAATTAGAGATACTGAGAATATAAAAATTGTCATTTTACAACATTGTAAAAAAGACCAGAATTACTCGCACTTTGAATCAATTAAAAATGTTAAAGATGGGAATTAAGATATATTTTCATAAAAAAGAAGGTTCACCTTGCAAAGGGTGGGGTGAGCTTTATATATTAGATGATTATTAGTTAAGTGGCACACATTTTGTTTTAAATTTAATAACAAAAATATGTAATAATTAGCAAAGATCTTATCTTATAATACTTATGATGGCCAATGATTGATTTTATTATTTACTATAAGTGAAAAACATTAAGTTTTGTAAGAGCAACTTTAACACTAATCTTTCCTAAAAAAAAACCTTTAAGGCTAATGTCTTGAAAAATAAATCTCAAAAAGTAACTGCAAAGGTAATTGTATTTTTTTTTTCTGGATGGTAATTTTATTTTATTGGAGAGCAATTACCTTTTGTTACATAATAGCATTGGTTGCTAAATAAAACGAATTGCTCTTAATTTTTTATGGGTCTCACGGTTCGGCTATTTTTTTTTATCTTACTTTTGCTGAGTCCCATTCTTGGTAAAAATAAAATACAAAAGTGTAAGATAAGCTATGGGATTTATTTATGAAAGTTTTTCAAAATTATTTAATTGTAAGTTATGTTATAGGATTTATTTAAGAAATTTTTTAAAATAATATGACATTACAAAGATGTATGACATACTATAAAAATAAAATTCAGCAACTCGTGAGAATGAAACTGTCCTAACATTAGCAAGTTATATATTTGAGAGTATCTTAATAAATATAAGTTGTAACATAGTAAAATATTTTTTCTAAAATATTATTGGGACATATATATATATATACACATTAATATATTCATGCTTAATTTTTAAATATAGTATTTCAGAGTGAATATTAAGCAAGCTCTATTTATATAACTTTTTCCAATTCAAATTATAACTCGTTAAAATAATCACTTCAAGAAACAAGTAAAAGTGTATTATTACTCATGATTGCTGATGTGTTCTTAATTTTTTTTTTAACGGTGCATTTTGTTTAAAAAAAATGAGAAGAAAGAAGAGGTCCCTTATTTGGTTTTAATCAAAAGAAACATTCACAATCTACGAATATTAGTCGTCATATGATGAATATGCTTCAACGATGTAATTTAAAGTTGAATGTAATTATGACAGCACAGTCATAAGTAAAATTATTATAACTTTTAATTAAACTTATCTTTTAAAATTTTTATTTTTATTTTTTATTTTTAAATTTCAGTTAATATTATATTTTTAAAATAATGATTATTTTTATTTTAAAATATAATTTTAAATTATTTTTTTATTAATTTAAAACATAATACTTATCCTATTGAATGGATTTACATAAAAATTACAAAACCTATCTAATATTCAGAAATAAATAAATAAATAAAATAAAAATTACATAAAAAATAAATTTTGTAAATAATAAAAAATAAAATAAATAATATTAAATTATTTTTTATTATTCATAAAATTCAATTTTTACATAATTTTTAGAAGTAACTCTTGTCAAAGTCACTCTCTTATTGTATAAATTAAATTTTATTAATTAAACTTTTAAATATTTAATATTAACTCAATGATCATAAATATCAAATTTTAGATAAGTCGTAGTTACGTAATATTGTAGTCAACATTTATTAATATTTTTTTAAAAAGTATATTATTTACTAAATTAAATTTATTGATATATATTCTTCTAATTCATATAAAAATCTTATTTTCATTAGAAACATTACTGAATATATTAAGTGAGAATTGAAACAAGAAAATTTGATTTTGATCATTAAATTATTAAATTTCAGATTATGTATTTAATTACAAATCTATCACAATCTTTAAAAAGTCATATGTGATATTTAGTTAAAAAAATAAAATTAATAACGTAAACTAATAATTAATTAAATACACAATGCAAATAATCAATTTTAATCTAATAATTGTAGTTAAATATTCTTATTATTATTTTTATAATAACTAAGAGTTGTAATAGGTACACAAATAATATTGAATAACGTGAATTCAAACAAATTTAAAATGAAACTATAAATATAAATAAATAGATATACGAAAAAAAAATGATTCCTTTTCATTGTCTTTCCTCCACCGTTCATTTTTGCTGAGAGAGTACATTTCATTTTCATACACTTTGGTTGGGTTGTTTGACAAAGCTTCTTTGTCCTTTGCATAAATCTTCCTTTTATAAAAAAAATTGCACTAAAAAATCTAATCGGACAATGACTTGTTCTTGAAATTAACAATCATTTTTCATGGCAGTTAGTATTGTTGTCATTGTCATATTAGTTATTATAACCATTATAATAATAATAATTATTTCTATTATAATAATAATAATTATTATTATTATTAAAAAATAATACATGTACTAGTATTATAAAGAAATTTCATATTATTATCTAATAATAAAGTATTATATATTATAAGTTAGTTAATTATTATTAAGAATTATCTTAGAATTATATTTAATATAATTTTTAATTTTTTAATATTATAAAAAAATTATATAGACAATATTAAATACTACTAATTTATCATTCTTATTATCATCTTTATTTTTCATAGAAAATTTTATTTTTCTAAAAAAAAATCAATTTATTCTAAAAATAATTTTAAAAGAATTATTTTTTATTTTTATAATTTTTTAAAATTTAATTATTAAAATTAATTATTCATTATAATTATTAATTTTTAAGAATATAAATAATAAAGATAAAGAATATTTTTTTAAAATTATTCTTAAAAAAACTTAATTCCTCTTTAATTTATATTAGTTAAATATGTACCAAGTATTAAATAAGATAAGAGCTTACTATGCTCTTGTTTTTTTGTTCTATTATTTTATCTTAATACATCTTAAAAGAAATAAATTTATTTTATTCTGCATTATTGATAATTAATAAAAATATGTTTAAATTAAAAACTGAAAAAAATTTAATATTTTAAAATTGAAATAACAATTACTTAAAATAAATGTTTTTAACTTTTAAGCATGAACTGCAAGGCTTACATAAGTAAAACAAACTATACACTGTCAGCTACCGTGAGTATGTATATTTATAGTAGTATTTTTTTTTAGTAAATTATTCAAATTTCTTTTAGATATGCGCTGATTATATTTGATATTTTTTTATTTTATAATCCTAAAAAAAATTTAATTTTTTTATCTCGTATAATACAAACATTTTTTCCTCTCACTTACACATTTAGTATTTTTTTATAAATTACTTTTAATAATTATTTGTTAATTATTTTATCTTTTGTTATCAAATAATAACATTAATTAATCATGTAATAGTATGATTAACAATTTAGTAATTTATTATATTAGAAGAATTTGATGAAACAATTTTGTGTTAATTTTTTTGAATAAAATATATTTTAATAATTTATTAATTTGTCTAACATCATCAATTAATGTGAAAAGATGAAAAATTAAAAATATGATTAAAAAAAATTATAAATAATTATCTTATAAGACTTTTTAATTATGTAACAAACTATTAGATTATCAATTAATGCTATTACTTAAAAGTATGAAATAAAACAAAAATAATAATAAAGAAGTATAAATTATAATTTATAAAAAATACAAGAGGTGTGTACAATAATTAGGATATTTTTGCGAAATTTTAAAATAAAAAGACATAAAGTGTAATTAGTATAAAATTAAGAGAAATTTGTGTAATTTATTTTATTTTTTTAATAAAAAGAAACTTGATTTATATGGTTATAAATAAACAAAATTAATTAATGCAGAGCTTTCCAGTACTGCATGTTTTTCAGTTTCCTAGGAGATGTGTTGTAGAGTGTGGACCTCCTCATTTTTGTTTGAAAGCCAATGAATCTGTATCTCATGGTGGGACTTTTGTTGGTCCTTTCTGCCTGCCACTTGATAGTATTTTTCTCGGCACATGAAAATCGAAATCATAGTACTTAGTTTTTTCAAGGCACATAATTTATGTATTTTTAGAAATAGATAAAGGCCGTTGGTTCGTTCAACTAATAAAAATTCAACAGCCACTCGATGTTTCCATCAACACATTTGCCTCATACGTGTCTTGAAAACCTTTGTTGAGGTTTCAATCAACGCCACAATCAGAAAATCCGCATGCATGAAACATACGGTGGGGTTCCACAAGAGAAAAGATCTTCGTAATTAAGAAAGTTTTGACCATATAAAGCAATTACTCGCAACATATTCACCATAATCCCATGCGGTATGGCCCCACCACCACTAGCTACCATTTTTAGACGCGTAAGCATCAAATCTCTCGCTGACTGCCACGTGTCACGACACCTTAGGCCAAAAATGGAGGCTCTGTTTTCTGTACAACTGCAAATGCCACTGATGCCAGGCACTAAGCAGCCATTGCTGTTATTTACGAGTCCTATCTCACCGGTCAGTAACTGTAACTTTCTCTCTAATTCCTCTTCTCTCTCAGCTGTTCAAAACCCACGTCACCATCAGATCCTGATATCTCGTTCTAATTTCGCATTTATTAATTTTTATTTTAATTTACTTTACACTACATATATCATTCACCTTCCTTCACTTGTTTACATCGCAAGCCTTTTTCTCTCAAAACTAACGGTATTGCTCTAACTTCTTAAGCTTCTGCTAGAACAAAGAGTGTTATTAACTACTATTATTCTAAGCAGTGAGTTTTGGTGTTACATGCAGAAGGAATAAACTAAGCATGGCAACAGTGACGGCCTCTTACTCGGTGTCGGGAAGCGCGTGCCACAACCACCGTGGCGCGTGGATAAAAGAGGCCAAACTGAACGCTTCGGCTCAGGTAAGTCTCAACAGCCAGGGGTTGAGTAATGATGGGTTGAGATCACTCAACAAGCTGCACGTGCGAACCACGCATTCGACCAAAACCTCTTTGCCTGCGAAAAGTAACAGAAGAGGGCGTGAGGGAGTTTTGGGGAGGATTGAATGTGGGATGAACTTGATCTTTGTAGGGACTGAGGTTGCACCTTGGAGCAAAACTGGGGGACTTGGTGATGTTCTCGGAGGACTTCCACCTGCTTTGGCCGTAAGTGGATTAATTGTTTTAATTCGCTTACCTGTTTTTGCTTTTGGTTATCATGGTATGTTTCGATTTATCCCTTTTAATTTCACCCCTTCTCGGATTATTCTTAAACTATCATTAAACCCACTCAAGCTTGAGTTTAAGTGCAAAATAATATATCCACGGACCACAATTAAAACCCTGACTAAAATAAGGAAAAATAGCGTACAGAGATTTGGTGATTTAAAAAAGGTACAAGCAAGTTTAGTGTGTCACTGTCATATAGAGGAATAAATTACATTAAGTGTTATATATATATTTTTTAAATCATTAAGTGTGATTTTGTTATTATTATAAATCCATACATCTAATTTTTAGAGCTCAAAAAATAATAAAATTGGAAAAGCAAGTATTTATTACATCATAAATATAAAATAAATGTTTTTTCCTCAATAAAATCTTATTTAGTTGCTTGAAATTAGACTTAAAGATATGGTCTAACAATGTTAATAAATAGTGCTGTCATATAAATACGTAATTCAATCTTAAGATTTATTATGTGTAAGAAAAAAATGTCTATTAAGAAAAAACTCCTTAGATAAATCACAACAAGAAGTTAATCCTTAGCTTTCTGTTGGAGATGTCAAGGTTTCATCCAAAAAAATTATAGCTAAAGACTAATGTCAACATTCTTCTTATTGTTATTATTATCTAACCTTTGTTTTGTGCTAATTAATAGGGACATGGACACCGTGTTATGACAGTGTCACCGCGTTACGACCAATACAATGATGCATGGGACACTAGTGTGACAGTGGAGGTAACTTTTTTGTTCTCATCATGAATCTGTATAAATCTTGGTTAATGATTCAGCTGTTTCATTTATTTCTTGTTTTTTTTTTTGTGTTAGGTTAAAGTCGGAGATAGAATAGAAACTATCCGTTTCTTTCACTGCTATAAGAGAGGAGTTGATCGTGTTTTTGTGGACCACCCATGTTTCCTTCAGAAGGTTATATACTTTTGCTGGCATCAACCATTTCACACAACAGAATACTAATAGGTTTGAAGACACTGTGATTGTGACATCTTGAAGTTATCAAACTGACATTTTTCTTGCATTTTGGTTTAAAAGGTATGGGGCAAGACTGGGTCAAAACTCTATGGCCCCAGGGCCGGAGTAGATTATGAAGATAACCAACTTAGATTCAGCTTATTATGTCAGGTACTTATTGTCTTGTACTTTTTCCCTATAATTTAACCTGTATAAATTTTTGTTAATGGTAAAGTACATAGCCCAAAGCTCACAAGTAATATTTACCATGGTCATTCTCTTCCCAAACTGCTGCTAATCATAAGCAATTGTCTGGATAATAATTAACCGTATTCTCTGTTTCAATTGATTTAATTTCTCAAAGAAATGGCAACGACCACGGGTCTTGAGACTAGTATTTCAGGACTTTGTTGAGAGTATTTTTTTGGCACTAGTATTTGATACGTGAGAATTGCAACACGTTTATATTTGTTGACTCCGGATATGACATCATCAATGTGTTGAACAACTTTCAGGCTGCACTTGAGGCACCGAGGGTTTTGAACTTAAACAACAGCAAATTTTTCTCAGGACCATATGGTATGACTCTGGTTTATTCATTGACCTTTAATCTTCTGTTAAGAAAAAACTTTAAGATATTTGGTTAATAGTAAAAGAAAATACTTTTAGCTACTAAACGTTCTTCTGAAAGATAAATGCATATTTGTGACATATTTTGTATTTTCAAAAATATTTCTGCACATTAAATTTTTACCTGTAAATTAAATTTTATAAAAGAAATTCTAAAATATTTTTACAAAATTAAATTTAAGATAAATTTTAATTTAAACATGCATTAAATTTAGTTTACAAGCTTTTTTTTTCTTCCTGCAGGCGAAGATGTAATCTTTATTGCCAATGATTGGCACACTGCCCTTCTTCCATGCTACTTGAAATCAATGTACCAGACTAGGGGGATTTACACAAACGCAAAGGTGAGAATTTGTTTACTTTCTGCATGTTTGTCTTCATCATTCATTCTTTCTAGGGAAACTGACTTTCCTTGGCATATCATGGCAGGTAGCATTTTGTATTCATAACATAGCCTACCAGGGTAGGCATGCCTATGGAGACTTCTCTCTTCTCAATTTACCTAACGAATTCAGGAGCTCTTTTGACTTTACTGATGGGTACGACACCATTATCTGTTCCAAAATAACTGGCAACATGTTTTGGGTTTATTAGTTTATACCATTGATTTTTACATATCCAACCGTGTTGATATTTGTTATGTTTCATTTTCAGGCATGTTAAGCCTGTAAAGGGAAGGAAAATTAACTGGATGAAGGCTGCAATATTAGAATCAGACCGAGTACTCACTGTAAGTCCGTATTATGCCCAGGAACTTGTTTCCGGAGAGGAAAGAGGTGTAGAATTGGACAGTATAATTCGTTCATGTGGCATCACTGGTATCGTGAATGGCATTGATAATAGGGAGTGGAGTCCAAAAGTTGATAAATTTATTGATCTACATTACGATGCAAAAACTGTAAGTAGTACCTTCTCTGTTATTAAATTTGGTTTGCTCATTGATATGGAGTTATGGACTGAAGAAATTAGCGTGTGCTCATCATAACTGTATTCTTAGGTCACCGAAGCAAAATTACTGCTGAAAGAGGCCCTTCAAGCAGAGCTTGGCTTGCCTGTTGACAAGAATATTCCTCTGATAGGCTTCATTGGTAGGCTTGAAGAGCAGAAAGGTTCAGATATTCTTGTGGAAGCTATCCCAGAGTTCATTGACCAGAATGTTCAGATTGTAGTTCTTGTAAGTGTCTTGATTCTATCGTTATCATGTTAATCCATATTACTGATTCTGATACCAGAACAAAGTTGTGCTGATGGTTCATATCCTTTTTTCTTCAGGGAACTGGCAAAAAGACCATGGAGAAGCAAATTGAGCAACTAGAGGAAATCTATCCTGAAAAGGCCAGAAGGGTAGCAAAATTCAACGTTCCATTGGCTCACCAGATTATTGCTGGAGCTGACTTCATAGTGATCCCAAGTAGATTTGAGCCCTGTGGTCTAGTTCAGTTGCATGCCATGCAATATGGAACGGTATTATGGGCCTCTTTTCTTTATTTCATTCTCAACTGTGTTTCCTGACAACATTTTTTGACTCTTTAAACATTAAATGCCTGCAGGTGCCCATTGTTTCATCCACTGGTGGACTCGTTGACACCGTTCAAGAAGGGTATACTGGATTCCACATGGGAGCATTCAGCGTAGAAGTAAGTAGAGTAGAAAAATAGCCTTGTAAATTTTCTGTTAGAGAAGCAAATCTGAATGATTGTAACTGGGGTTCTTCTGTAGTGTGAAGCTGTTGATCCAGCTGATGTGAAAAAGTTAGAAACTGCTGTAAAGAGAGCCCTTAGAATCTATGGTACCCCAGCCATGACACAGATGATCCAGAACTGCATGGCCCAAGACTTTTCATGGAAGGTGAGAATGCAATTTGCTGCTGTGTGAAACGTTTGTTTTGCTTATAGCACACTGCAAAAAAATGTTACACCTCTAAGGCATGAGCCAGGAGGGAAATGCACTTTATATTATCATTGGGATGATTCTGATACAGGGACCAGCCAAACAATGGGAAAAGGTGCTGTTGAGCCTAGAGGTTGCTGGTAGCGAACCTGGAATTGATGGTGATGAGATTGCTCCTCTTGCAAAGGAAAACGTGGCCACTCCTTAAGCATCACCATTGATGATACCCTGATTTTGAATATGGTCATGGTCAAACACATTATCTAACACTTGCCAGCATCTGATTATGGACGTAGTCGCCTACACATAATCTGATCAACGACTTCTAACGAATGAAAGGAACTTCAATTTCAAACAAAGTTTAAAACTAACTAACACGAAGGTTTTTCATAAGCAAGGTCTTGCGATCAATGAAATTTTCAATTAGTTGTAATAATATGCAGCATAAGTGAATAAATGTCAAACTAAATGTATGCTTCCAAATCATAGGGAGGAGCATGGCATATTTTATTTTCTAATGTTATTGGCATTAGTCTCGCACTTTATGTACTCTGGAAAAAGTTTTAATGATATATGCACCATTTCGTAGGTTCAGACTAGTGCAAATCAAATACTCTTTCCGTCTCATAATTAATGTTACTCTAAAGTTATTTTTACATAGAAAAATAATAAATAAATGAAAAATAATAAAAATTTTATAAAATTAATTTTATCATTATTAATTTATTTATAATTTTTATTACACATTATTATTATTATTATTAAAAATATACATAAAAATAATTAATATTATATTAAAAAAACTAAAAATAATACTTATTTTAAAACAAAGTTAATTCTTCTAAACAACACTTATTATATGAGCCGGAGAGAGTAAGTTGTATGCAAGCATGGAGATTTAACATATTTATATCGATGTTGATTTCCATGCAGTTTATTTTAACGAGTACTAACTGTGGAAGTCAAGTACTGTAAACTTTTTATATGTATAAACAATTGATTAACCTTCAATCTTATCTTATTCTGTAAAAAATAAGAACCTTTAATCTTACCAATTATACACCAGAAGGATGATTTAATTTTGATATCCTTGTTTTATAATTCAGAAACCAAAAAGCAACAGCATTTATATTTTTAAAAGACTAAAATAAAGTTTGCTAAAAAAACTGGTATATTTAAGTTAATTTATTTTAAGGAAATAATTGTTCATTTTTTAATTTTTTTAAAGATTAAAATAAATAATTACTTTTCGGATTTAACCTGAAACAAACAAACATATTACAATGTGCAGCTATCATCTATTGTCTAAAGAAAATTATGAAACATTAATATTAAATATTTTATTACAAAACTACAACTTCGCCAAGGATGAAGATCCTCTCAGTTGATATATTATACTTATTGGGAGCGTGGGTCTTGATTTTTTGGATGATTCAGAAGGACATGGAACATGTCTCTTCCGTTAGATTAATGAACGGAAGCCAAACGGAAGTTCACATTGTTTCCTTTTAAAAATTTCGAAATCAATTTATAATTTTTTTAATGTTTGACCGCTAAAATGAATGCGAGTTGAAGAAAATTTATTACAGTTTTCGTAATTTTGAATGTTGATCTGTGCAACTGTATAGATGAACAACAATGTCTGAGTTCAATTATATGGGATAAGACGTTCATAGAAGTGAATTTGACCCTAGACCTAATATAATAAGACTAGACTAATAATGGAAAAATGATTAACCATAGTAAAAACTAAGACTTAAATATAAATTTTTTTAAAAAAATAATTTTTTATTTAAATATTTATTTTTTTTATTTTAATTTTTTAAAATAATTTTTATTATTTTTTAAATAACGTCGTAATATAACATTAAAATATTATTTAATATTATTATTTTTATATGATTAAAAAAATAATATTAAAAAATTAAAAAATAATATAAAAATATTTTTTAATTATAAAATTTATATTTAAGTAAAAAATGAATAATAGTAAATTTGATAATTTCTATCTATTTTATCTAATTTATTTTCTCTTTATTTTTTTTACCATACACTAATTTAGTAATTTTTCTTTCTTTATCACTTTTCCATTTTTTAAAATTTCCTGATTCCTTTATTTCTTTTGTGCATTAGCAGACAAATATGTGTAAGCTTTTTTGTTTTGTAATAATAAAAAGAAGAGTGTTGATCAAGTTTCGTAGTTGTAAAGGAATGCATCCAAAACGAAAAGTGTCCGTTTCGGGTTTCTCAGTGGTTGGGTCTGGGAAAATGTTGATCATGTGAAAGCGAAAGTAAAGTGGTTCCGTCTACATTATCCAGTGTCATCGTTATCATAAATCAAATCAGTTTGAAGTTTTTATGAATTTAGTCATTTATATTAATGGATTCGATTTTAGTATACTCGCTTATGTCAAACTATTAAAAAGTTAAAACCTAACTTACACGTCACATGACATTTTTACACACTTTTTTTCTCTAACAGCTTGCTTGACAAAAGGTTTGTGCTTGAAATGTAAAGTTTAGGGAAATCATTCATGATTAAATATATATTGATTATAATTATCTTAAATTAAATATTTTAAAAAATAAAATTTTGAATTAAAAAATATTATTGATTATTTTTTAAGTTAAATAACTTGTAAGATAGAATTATACTATATTTTAAAATTGTGTTTGTTTTATGAATAAAAAATATATTTTTAAAAATATGAACTTGAGAGTGTAATATTTTTATGTTTATTTTAAATTTTAATAAAAAATATTTTTAAGTAATACATATTTTCATAAAAGTTTTTATAACATAATTTGTTTTATTTTTTTCATGATCAAGATAGGTAAGTTATATTCTCGTGAAAACATAAGAGATATGTTTAACTCACTTATAACTTTTATTTTAACTCTTATTTTTTATTTTAATTATTTTAAAATTTAAAAATATTTTTAAAAATGATAAAATCTAATCAAATATATTTTAAATATTATTTAGAATAATATTTATAATAATAATATTTCTGAAAATATGATTCTTAAGAATATTATATCATATGTTGAAACAAACTTATTCTAGGATTATCAATTAATTCGAATAAAATGTAATTATGATAATGATGTATTTTAATAAATTAAAATGATAATAAAAATTCAACTCTTTTTTGAGAAGAAAATAATGAACGTGTTATTGAGTAACATGTATCTATGCAGTAAAAATTTCTTATATATAATTAATAATTAATAATTAATTATTGATATATATATATTACTAATTATATATTTGTATTGTGAAAT